>BJBW01000520.1:138785-166375 GCA_004320125.1 Scolopax mira | reverse complement strand
CAAGTAGATATGTAAAAATAGAATGTATTTTAGAAAAAACTGCATTTTGTTATGTATCATAGTGAAGTCATGACCTCTGATCTAGCTGAGCTATGTTCTATACATCCTTATAACAGCATAATTTAATGCAACAATGTTTATTTTGTTGTGAAACAAACAAATTAATGGCATGTAGAAGTCATACTGTAAATTACATGGTTTTAGAAGAAGACACAATGGCGCATGCTATGCTACTGAGACAGTATGTATCTGTACTTGGCAAAATCTGGTATCTTTTTGAAGGAGTGATAATTCTGGTGGCTAAGGGGTTAAATTATCCTTTGCCTTTCTCTTAAGAAGTAACTTCCTCTGGCTAACAGCAGTAACATTGGGCATGGTTTAATCTGTTTCAGTTGTTCTTTCTAAATATTTTCTCTCTTTAAAGGGATTTGCATTATTTCATGCATTTTTGAATTAACAGTATCAAGTTAGCAAGTCAGTATGTTAAGATCTTTTCAAAGATATATGCTTTATATTTTGAAAGTTAATTAACTAGTTCTGTTGTGTTAACTTTAAGGTAAAGCTTTATTAAAACCCTAATAAGTATTGAAATGTTGATGAATATTTTTTTTCATCAAGGACATGCTGTTTGCATTATTGTACAACTTCTGATTCTTGACTAAGTCTGTCTTGGTTTAGGAGCTACTTTTAGGAGACATTCCTGTTTTGCCTTCATACACATTGCCACCACTACCTATTCCAGGAGATACCTGTCCTGTCCGAGTTACACATTTGGTGTCCCCACAAGAGGTACAGTTTGTATATTTCACTGAATTTCACTGAATTTTTAGAGTTGGAAGGGATCATAGAGATCATCTAGTCCAACTTCCCTGCTGAAGCAGGATTGCCCAGAGCTAGAGCATGTAGAGAAATGTCTTTTATCTGTTGCAGACAGGAAATGTTGCAGTCCTGTTGTGCTGGTGAATAAGATATCGTGGCTAATAATATTAGGTAATATAAAAAAGTACTAGTAAGGTTGCAAAATGCTACTGAATAACTAATAGAGGTGGTTGTGCAGCGCAACTATCTGAATGAAATCTTATTTGAAATACACTCTTGGATAGTGGCAGAGAAATAAATACTGAGCATTTCCCTAAAAAAAAAATAATTTTAAGAATTGCAATGCTGTTGTCTGATACTTAAGGAAATAAATAGGTTATGGGATTTTAACTTGGCAGAACTATTGTTTATACCTTCTTTATTTTCCAAAAATAAAATGACTGGAACATTGTACAGTAACCTGAACATTTTTTGGCTGTTACAGTTTTATTTTACTGCCTTTTGTCACTGATTGATCATCGATTTTTGTGTAAACTGCTTTGACTAAATGTAAACAGGAAGTATTTGAATATCTTAGAAAAGGGCTTTTCTTAAATTGTGTATTCTGCTTCCTTTCTTGCAGGAGAAACCTAATGGATACTTTTTGTGTTCATTTTGTGCAAATTATTTGAGCTCTTGCTTTTGAACATGATACATAATTGTAAACACTAGATCCTGCTCTGGACTACTATATATTTAAGTAGCAGTTGCATGATGGTGTTGTGGCTTGATTATATTGTGTACAAATTAGAAAATGAACATTGATTTTCTTCCTGGCTAGTGAATTATAACGCTGAGTTTAAAAAAATAATTGCCTAATCATGAATATTTTGGACTATCAGTAAAGTATCATAATGTTCTGAAATGGCTTGCTTCCAAAGAAAATAATCATTTCTTTTGAAGCTGTTATGTGGATTTTAATTTGACTGTGCCTGTTGTTTAAGTTTTCATTGACTTAGAGCTTTATACTGATGACCTGGTTATAAATTAGGGGGATGGAATGTTTGCATAGCAAATAAAACGCCATTTTGAAAGTTCTTCTCTCATTAGCTTTAAAATTATCTCTGGTTTGATATTGTGAAGTGAGATTATTTACCAATTGGCAGGAGGGAAGAATCCTAATAAGACACAGCTGTGAAATTTTATATGGGTACATTCTTTAATGTTCATTCCTTTTATTATTTTTAACACTGAAATGTGGTGGTAATAAATTATTAGTCTCTTTTGCTTTTGGGAAAAAAAAAATGTAAATATGAAATTATTCATAAATTGAGGAAAAAAGAAAGAGGAGCAAGGATGTGCTGAACCTTTCAAAGACAGGAACAAGTAATCTAATAATTCTTGATCACTAACGGAATTTGAAGGTTCTGAGAAGTCTGCAAAGATTGTAATATGAGAGCATTTTCTTGGAGTAGGTATATATTTGCTTTGATCCTTCTAAGAACCTCATGAAGCAGTCTGCCTCAGCGGGAGATGCCAGCTGTGACTCGGAGGTGGTGAGCCTTGATGAAGCCCTGAAGTGGTGCAATAAAAGCGTGGAGTCTCTTCCTCTTCTAACACACTTCCAAAGAGGTATGTTGGTCTGTTTATTTTCCCTGTTGTTTCATATAAAAGCCTGAAGTTATATCTGAAGAATAGGAATAACTATATTCTGTGAATCTTTCGGTTAAATTTTTGGAGAGTGGGGAGTAGTGCTACACTACAGTCAGGAGTGTAAAAAAAAGTGGGGGCTCAGAGGAGACCTGTTAAAGTTGACAAACTGAGCAAAAGTTTGTATATGGCAAAAATATAACTTTTCCCTTAATATGATTGTCACATAAGCTGTAACTGAAAATCTTGCTATTAAATATTCAAAAGACAAAACAGAAAAATTATGTTGCCAAGAGTTAGAAATTATGTGAACCATGAAGAGCTGCTGGATTTCTCCCTTTAGACAAAAGTTGCTGTTGGGCCTAAAATAACATAAAGTAAAATAACAAAAATAGCAAAATGGGGGTCTAAAACTTTGTGAAGAAAGCAGTTACTGCTGGTATTTGGTTCTACCGACTAATAAAATTTTGGTTGAGATTTTAGGCAGCATCTGCCTTGTGTCCTCCAGTGTCTATTGTCTTACAGATCAATCTGTTTACTTAACTGAAATGTGCAAAAGAGTTGAAATGGAAAAGTTTAAATCTCAGTCAGCTTGGATCACTATTTTTACCAAGCAATTTTCTGTTAATTCTTAGTGTTGCCATGTGAGATAGAGTCACTTGACCATGATCATTGACTTGATCAATTCACAATCATTAGTATGCAATGGAGTTCAGAGAGAATTGGAGGATGCATAGAACAAAATAGGGAATTAGAGAAAGAAGAAAAAAACTAATCTTGGTCACAAAGGAGAATGTTCATTAGTTTGTACTACACTGGGAGTGTGTTTTGAGGTGTTTAGAGGTTTGGTTTTTTTTCTTTTTACAGAAATGCCTTGCCTTGTAGAATACCAGGACGGTTTATGGTATAGAGGAAAGCTCCTCTCCATTGAAGAATTCGACCCTATTAAGATCCTGGTTCAGTTTGTTGACTATGGTAGTTTCTCAGTTGTCCCGACAAGCAGGTAAATACATAAAAAAACCTTACATTACAAAATCTGCACTTATAAATAAGTGTATATATGTTTATTTATATTTATATAGATGTATACAATATCATACATATGTATATAATGTATATAATGTATATAGATGTATATATACATCTGCGACTGTAGATACATATAATACTTTAGCATTAGATTTTAATTGGAGAAAAAGTTGCTTGGCTGGATAAATAACTTCTGTCAGCAGGGTACGTGGTTGTGCACCTACTTCTCTTTCTCATTATTACACTATCATATTTCTCCATCATCTCTAGGTTATTTAACCTGTGAAGTACGTTTAGGCTTATAATCTGCTTTTGTACCCAAGCAGGTCACACAAAATAGGGGCTGAACCCTTCAGCTGTACAGACAAATCCCCTGGTCCTGTGTGACTGCAGTCTGCATGGAAGATATCTGGGGAATAAGATAAGGGAATATCTGAGTGGGACACGTCACAGCCTGCTTGTGTGGAATTTGGAAGTTCAAAGCCCTGTTCTGCCTGGTGCTGAGCCACCCTAGAAACTGCTCCTGTGCTGGCACGCAGACATCAGCTAAGTCTCTCAAACACCCCAGGCTTTTAGGGTCCCCTCAGCTTGTCTGAATTTTCTCTGTTGAAGTACTACCACTTCATATATGTACTGCTTAATCACATTAACTTGCTCTTGAGCTCACTGGGGAATCCATAGGTCCTGGCTGCAGATGAGGCAAAACAGGGATTTGAACAGACTTCCTGCTTCACATATTGGTATCATGGGAGACAGTGTGTGTTCTTCAGGGTTGCACTTCCTGCTCTGCTTCCCCATTCCTTTGCTTCTGGGGTAGAAAGACAGAAGAATGATAGAACAATATAAAGCCAAGGTACTTGTTTCCAGTACTGTGACTTGAGCACATCCAGGCATGAAGCGCTTTGGGCCACAAAGGTCTCTGTCATTTTCCAGACACACCAGATTTGGGGCCTGCATTGTGATGACTTGTGCTTAGACTCCTCCCCAAGCAGCCAGTGTGCCTGGAGGGGTCTGTATGATACTGGCCTGCTTCTTGATACTTACTGTGCTGAAGTTCTTTTGAAGGGCCTAGCCCTACCTGAGGAATTGTTGGGTCTGATCATCAGCATGTAGTAGAGCAGGGAGTGATCCCAGTTTCCACACCATAAAGCTGCTGTATGAATTAAGCTTTCCTTCCTTATGGCCATACTGACAGTTTTGCTTGACAGGTGGATTGTTGCAGGCAAACAGTTCTCACTTTTGTTCTAGATTGCGTCACATACCTTATCATCTGCTGAAGTACCCCGTTGAGGCAGTGCGAGCTTTGGTGACTGGATTTAAACCTGTTTCATATGACAGAAACGTGGAAAGAATTCCTTATTCCCCAGAATGGAGTGTGGAAGCATTATGGGCTATGATGGAGTGCGTTGAAGGAAAACAGCTTTCTGCTTCCATACTTGTGAGAAACACTTCCTTCATTTCTCCTCGTTTTGCACAGCCTAAAAGTCAGAGTATAATATCTGAGTATTTGTTTCAGTGTGAACCCTCATAATTTAAAACTGTGAAGTGTTTACCATGAAGGAATACAGAGGAAGAGAGAAGATCATGTGGTGCTGCTTTTAATCCAGCAAATTAAAAGTTTCTTGGCAGTTTCCTTTACTTAGAAATATTTTTTGTATATTCAGATTGATTTAGGCAGTGAGTGTAGCCTGTAAAATAACTTTTACTATTGGTTAGCTTGTGATTTAAATGTGTTACTGTCAAAACTCTTGTCAACTTCTGGTTTTCAGGCCGTTTCCCCAGAGGTCACCATTTCTTTGTATGAAGGTGATGAAAATCCAGTCCATATGAAGCTGATAGAAATGGGACTTGCAGATTTGGATGAGTAACGTGTGAGTATAAACTACAGATTCATACCTTGGCAAAGGAGTGATTTCAGAAGTTTTTGGCAAAGTCTTAAGTGTCAGCAATGCTGACAATTACAGTTTATTTTTTTTAAAAATCCCTTCTTTCCATACTTCTACTCTTTTAATAAACTAAAACACTGTTTAAAAATTTAATTTCTTTACGTACACATTACTGAAGCCCACAGTATATATAGTTTTAAGAACTAGCAGGTACTGAAACAAAGAGCCCTAAGGCAGTAAAACAGAAAGAGCTCTTGCTGCTAGTAAGAGGAAGGTAATTTGCAGATGTGTGGCAATGTACTCTGACCAAACAATCAAAATTAATTGTTTTTCTTTATTTTCAGCATTTGATCTCAGTGTCCAGTGCCAGTGGCTCTCAGACAGATCCATGATAACATCTGGATGTCCATACCTCTAGTCAAACATGCAGTAGTTTAAATGAAAAGCTTTACTGTGTGGGTTGTCTACAGAGATACGGGAAATGTGTTAATTAGTCCCTTTCCCTTCCATTTAATAAGTGTTCTTTGGATCTGTGTTTACAGATAATGTTCCCAACACTTGGATCTTGAAATAGTGAAACTATATACTCACATCTTAATCTCCTTTGATCTTGCAGCCTGAAGTATTGTTCTATGATATCCTTTTCATTAAGAGTTGATGGAATTAATATCTAGTAGTAAAGAAATAGGGAACTAGTATCTTGCTAGAAGACTTGGGAGTCTTGGGAGTTGTGTTACTGTGACTTAACTCTTGTTTATCTTTCAAGTGTATTTGGTGAGATACTTCTCCAGAACCAGAGTCTGGAACATGGAGTGAACAGTTGGGGGTGGGGGAATGTTACTGTCCGTGTTGTGGAACATGTTTGCCTCGCTGCTGTGTTGCTGTTTTCAGTCCCGAGGAAATGGATGTGGTTTGGGTGTTCTTGCACCTCCTTCCTACTCCTGGAGCTGCAGTGTTCATTTGAAAGTGTTGGAATAAAGAGGAGCTTGTTTTCCTTTACTGCTATGGTATATAAGGTTTCTTTGCATGTCTCCTTATTGTACTAGTGTAGTATATCCTTTACATTTAAAGCTCAGCCCCTTTCAGTCTCCTTGTGGAGAATTTTGTCTAGATTATAAAAAAAAACATGTGATGAAGACTCCACATCCCTCTGGGCAACCAGTTCCAGTGCTCAGTCACCCTCAGAGTGAAGAAGTGGTTTTCTGGGGCTTAGAGGGACCCTCCTCTGTTTCAGTTTGTTCCCATGTTTGTGGGTGTGCACATGTATCCTCACACGTCTCTTCCCTCAAGATCAGAAAGCAAGTGTACAAAACTTCTCTTCAGTCCTGGGGAGCTTGCCTGTTTATACTGGCAGTGGAAGAATCACAGTTTCAGTATGTAATCTGCTGTTAATCAGATGTGTGATAAATGCTGTTGCAAACACCCTATAGAGCTGTTATGTGCTCATCTTCAAAATGTGTTTCTTCCCTTATTTTAATTTTTAAAAATAAGTTGTTTATTAACCATCTTGAAAGGGATTTAAAGAGCAGTTCTTATGTAATCTGGGGTTAAGACTGCCAGGGCCTGCCTCTCCTCCCACCAAGCAATTTCTAGTTGTGAGTGAGCATAGCTCTTACCTACTGCAAGCTGATTTACACCTTGAGTGAAAAAGGGCACAAGATTCACTGAGGAGAAAGGGCAGAGGGGGGAAAAGTTAGTATCATCTACTGTGCAAGAGACTGAAACAGGTTTTTCAGCATCTGCTGGAGTAGAGAGTTAGAACAGACACTCTGTCAGTAACACTGCTTTGTAGATACTGCAGGATTTTAAAAGACAAGACATTTTATAAATGTGTGTGAAGTGGAAGAAATGGACAAGCTGACTTTAGATGACCTTGTTTCCTCCCCTGTGCCTGAGCAACCTGTCCCACAGTCTCACCTGTCCTGGCTTTTGGAAGATGGATAAGCAGGTAATAGAACGCTTTGGACTCTGCTAATGCAATTGCCTTCTAACTATGAGATGAAGAATATATAAGAATATGTAAGAATAGGCTATAGCTAGCTGAAAAGGAACGTTGCCATTCATTTATGCTTTTAAGTCAAGCAATGAGTAAATGGATACCCAGACTCGTACATCTGGGTACCTGCCTGGGTATTTCACCATAGCAGTGGCTCCAGTAGCACTTGTTACCATGAATTGAGGAGTCTTCTCTTAAATGTCTGAAGTAATCTACAGCTGATCTAAAAAGCACTCTTTAAACCACACATGAACAAAATACTGAATTGATAAACTGCTGCTTAAAAGTAGAAATGGGAAAAGGTTAAGAAAAAGCTCAGATGTAGTAACATCCACTGAAAAATAAATTTATTTCAGGAAAACTATAAACAACATATACACAATAAGCTTGAAGGGGTCTCACTTCTTGTTTACAGAGATGTACATTACTTTTGGTGACCTGTTAGCACTTCAACAGTTTTGACATTGCCTACAACTTGGTGTCCATGATAATATTACCATCCTTGTCCTTCACTCTTACTCTCCCGGAGACATACTTGGTTTCTTGTTGTCCATTCACATACACAGTCTTGACAGTCCCATCTGGGTACTCTCGTCTCTTGAACTCTGATGTGTGTAGTTCTCTCTGGCCATTATTGAACTCTATGGTTTTGCTTCCATCTCTGTATTAAATAATTGCATATAAGTATTTAACAAAAAACAACCCTCACTAATCTTAAGCTTATGTCTAGTCCTTAAAATCTCAGAACAAGCTTTAAATATGCAAGCCTAAGTGAAGAAAGAAATAAAAAAGCTACAGTATTTGTGGAAAGCCTGTTTTTAGAATGTCATCCAGATGGTTTGTACTTAAAAACCTGTTTCTGCATAATTGACATGACTTCTTTATACTTAAGAGCCTCTACCACACTTTCACTGCTGCAACAATCCATCGCAACAAATCTATTGCTGCAACAATCCAAGAAGTTTAAAGCTTAATGTTTTGAGGACTCTCAGTTACCAGCTGTTGGTCAGACCTGCTGGTCACCCCATCTGGGTTCTCACATGTTTGCTAGAACTGCACAAATCAGCAAAGTCTCTCGAGGTGAAAAAATGCACACAGGCATTCAGTATTTTTATTTTTTTGTAGCTTGGAGGAGACGTAATGTTAGAATTCAAACAGTAAATACATGTTCACAGTACGTTCAAATGTAAACTATAGAAATGGGCCTCTCTCAGTGCACCCTGACTGCTACTGTCAGGTGGGGGTACCCGAAAAGAAAACAACTTACCTCTGAATACGAACAATAGTGCCATCTGGAAAGATACTTTCTTCTTGCCCATCCGTAAATAAATTTTTAATAGTTTGATCAGGAAAGGTAATTTCTTTTTTGCCATCAGGATAATGCTTCTCTGAAATGCATTTTGAGACAATATGCTTAATACATAAATGTAGGTTTATGTATGGACAGCAGTTTTGAGTGTTGGTTGAGCTGCATGATTTCTTTACCTATTTGTCCATTTGAAAATTGCAAGACCTCTAACCCATCAGAGTATGTAGTATGTGTAGTCTTAGCATCGGCATAGTAATAAATCTGCAGAAAACAGTTCAGATTTAACATAACTAATGAGAAATTTTATGTGTGTGTACATTGCACATAAGTATAGAAAAGTGCAGAAGATGCAGGACACATACCACTGTTTGATCAGGCATAACCTGTTTCACATCCCCATTGAAGAAGGTTACAGTTACGGTCTTGCCATCAGAACCCACTTTTTTCCATGTCCCATTGGGGAAAAATATGAGGTGACAGCCGTTTTTCAAGACCTTTTCAACCTAATCAATACAATAGAGGTCAGTGTTGATCCAAAACACAACTCGTTCCTCTTTCACAACAGCTGTCTTGCAGAATTTCAGAGTGCCAACTCTCATTTTACCTTTCCATCGGGATAAGCAGTTTCTCTCTGTATCTCTTCACTGTCTGTAGATGCAGGTCCAGATTGTAGTGACACATGGGCCTCTTGAGGAGAGCTGTCCTGAAATGACAGCAATAATCTAAGCATAAATTCAAATCAAGCCTTGTCTTCATGCATGTTTTTTTTCCTAGGCTGACAGGTATTTTAGGAAAGAAGGAGCATCAGGGGAGAGAGACAAGTATAGGAAGGCATAAACACAGTCTGGGTTCTGTGCAAGTCCTAGGTATAATTCAAGAGTACTTGAGACTTTAGGTACAAGAGACTGAGTCTCAGCAATAAATTGTCTGTAGTCAGCTGTAGTCCAGACTGAAGTGGAATTCAGGGATGTGTTGTTGTGTTGTAGGCACAACTGTGCCTTAAGTCATCCATATGAAGGCAGGAAGCCATGAAGTCTCACAACCTAAATGCTACCTACAGCAATGAATGTAAGAATTAATCCAATATTTACAAGATTCTTGTGTAGTTTCCTTACGTGGAACATACTCATTTTTTTCCCTTCCCTCAAAAGGCAAAATATTTTGCAAAATTCAAGGGAACAGGAAAACATTTCATTTCCTCAGCTAAAGAATATTACAACTACTAGACACATATAAAACATTCTGCATTGACTACCACCTATCCATTTTCTTGTATAACAATAAAATTGCAATTGAAGAGTGTATCAGTTGAGTCACCAGCTTCACCACTCACTTCCAGATACTCATGTAAGTACAAGTAACTATTGTTGTATTTTGGGTTTTCCCTCCCCCCTTAAAAATCAAATCGAATCAACGTTGAGGACTTACTGCCATAAAAGTCTTAGAAGAATCTTCTAGTGCTATCATGATCTCAGAGTTGGTTCCGTCACTAGCAGGTGCTAATGGAGCTGTTCTAGACAGTTGTCCTACTGGGATACATGTAATAAAGTTAATTTGGACAGTAAAATTACAGTAAAGTGTTATATAGGTCAAGTTGTACCAGACACTTACATTTGAGTGCAGTAAAAACTGAAAGCAGCATGTTTATGAAAGGAATCAACATAAGGAACTCGCTCAGGTACATCATTGAAGAGTCATTGCAATAGATGTAATACTTCCCTATTTCATTTCTGAAGATTTACAAAGGAATTTCTTCCCACCCCTAAGGACCTAGACAATGTTATTATGCCTTATAATGAATAAAGGAAGGCTAATGTAACCTTTTAACAGAAACTGACTGCCAGACTTTTCCTGTGTCTCTCCCAGTACACCAGACAGATCACCAAAATAAAACCAGCAAGGGCTTCAACTGTGGAACCTACTCCCCTAACGGATAACGTAACGGTTGGTTGTGCTGTCAGAGGTGTCAGTTACTTGCCATATGGAAATACAGAATCATAGAATGGTTTGGGTTGGAAGGGACCGTAAAGATCATCAAGTTTCACCCCCCTGACATGGTCAGGGACACCTCCCACAAGACATCAAAGTCCCATCCAGCCTGGCTTTGAACACCTCCAGGAATGGAGCATCCACAGCTTCTCTGGGCAACCTGTTCCAGTGCCTCCCCACCCTCACAGTGAAGATCCCTTCCTAATATCTAATCTAAATCTCCTCCCTTTCAGTTTAAAAGCATTCCCCCTCTTCCTATTGCTACACTCCCTGATAAAAAGCCCCTCCCTCTCTCTCCTGTAGGCCCCCTTTAGGTACTGGAAGGCTGCTATCCTTAGGAAGGGGCAGAGCAGCCAACAGCATTTGCTCCTAACAGTGAACAAGGAACATCTGGTACAGCATTGCCCCTGTGATTACAGACCCTGCTAACAAGGTTCTGAAGAGACACAGCAGTTCCACTGACATCAACGTAGTCCTCTAGTCAACATCCATAGCTTGAAGAACATCAACAATGAATGCCATTTTGGATTACAGAACGCAGCTCCTGGTATGCTCCAGAGCACCAAACATGACCAGAACGGTCTCATCACAGCTTTTGCCAGAATCTTACCCTGCGAGGTATTTATCCATATGCTCACAGAGTCCATTACAACCTATTCTCTACACACTTTTAAAGGTGGTGATGTGCTCTTTTCTACAAAAAAGCAAAAATCCACCTTTTCTTTTAAAAAAAAAAAAATCAGAATTCTCAGATTAGATAAACATTTGTACCTTTTCCATGTGAGTAACTTTTGCCATTTATCTTGCTGCCCTTCTGCACTGGAGGAAGCAGAGATGCAGTTTGACTTTTTATGCCTCTATTTGGCAGACACTAAAAGAAAGAAAGTTATTGGTGGTTTACGTGACATTTAATAATAACTCTTCATACAGCAGCAAAAAAATTTATACACCACATGACATGAAATTTACTGGAAGCTTTCTGCACAAACTATACATTTTTGAGATTCAGTCAGCAGAAGGGTTTGTGTGAAGTAGCTCAAGTTGTAATTCGGAACTCTTCCTCTGCTGCCTCGCTACCAACAACAGGAGAATGTTAGTTTGGTGCAAGCAATTCAGAATAATTCACATAAAATTTGGTTTCAAAACTAAATACAGCTGCTGTAAACAATGGTGAGCAGCCTGGTTTGCCTGGCTGATCCCAGAGGTGCAGAGGTTCACAGGTTGGAACCAATCTATAAGATTTTTCTCTTATAATCGCATCATTTGGAATTTCTAAGATGAGTTCCTCAACAGAATGGATGCTGCATGTTGTGAACATTCACATTTGGAGAGAATGTGACGTTAACGAAATTCTGTCACCACTACTGGAGTCCCAGGATCAGTAGATGAAAAATAAACATCTAGGTTGTAGCTACTGGATTCTGAGCTTATGATCCAAAACTCAGTATATTCACACAGATGAAATTAAAACACCAACATTATTAACTTACAGATTCTGCTTTTTTTAGAGTCATCCCAGGATTTTCTATTTTCCTCTTGTTTTCAGCAGCTTCTATTTTCTTCCAGGCTTCTAGACGAAACCTCTCCATAATTTTGACTTCCTCTTTTAGCTCCATATTTTCATTTACTAAAGCTTCTATTTGATCTTTCAGGCGTCGATGGGTGGTTGACCATTTTGCCTCTTTTCGTTTTAAATCCTCCTGTAGCTCAGCAACCTGCTGTTTTAAAGCCTTAGAAAAATGCATGTTTATAAATTTAATTTTTTAGTATATTAAAAGATTTTAATGTTCTAATAGAAATACAAGCACATCTAAAAAAAAAGCATAAGAGCAGCAAAAAAACCCATGATCATCTTAATGGGGCAGAGAAGGGTTTTTTTCACTGAAAGAGATAGTACTTTACTAACTTCATGAGCTCAGCTTCAATCAGAAATGAAGTTATGTTAGGAAATTTTGTAAGGATAGAGGAGGAAAATCCATGTGATGTTTAATACAACTTGTCTGTACACAAACAAATAAATCTTGTTTCTTAGATCTCCGATACCTCTAGGCCTACAAGTAATAACAAAATGTAACTCTGAGAATTGTAGAAGACTGCTACGTTTACTGTACAAGTTATCGACAGAATAAAACTCAAGGACAGTTCTAGTTTGCACTTTGATCCACTACCACAAATAAAAACTTACAACTTAACTACAGTAGTTTTGTATCAAAGTTGAAGATAATTCTGCCATAGACATGACCGGTTTTTAGTATGGAAATGTGACAAAAATGTTTGCTCATCAGGGGGTTTTGCCATAAAACCAACAAACAACACTGTGAAGACTGTAGCTTCTTCCTCAATTAGGCCTTGTCTACTAACTGTTCCCATCTTAAAATCACTTGCAACTTTTCAATTAAGGTAGAATTTAGTAGTCAATTGCCTTTAAATTTAAGTGTTCCTGTGTGGACTAGAAGAACAACATAATTTTTATACCTGAATTTCATCACGTTCTTTTTTATCTGGAATTGCTCTAGCTTCTGCAGTATATTTTTCAAAGACTTTACGCTCTTTTTGCAGTTTTTTTATTTCCTTTTTTTTATATTCTTCTATTTCGGCCAGTTCTTGGGCTTTCTGCTGTTGAAAGTCTGCAATTTCTTTCCTATAGTTATAAAACAAAATTGTTGTTTTAGCCCAAAACTCATTCAAATCTGGATTTTAAGGAAGAAAACTGATTCCAAGCCAGCATCTGTTACCCGCGGGAAGACAAACCTATAAATGATACTACTTATTAAGGAGTCAGAATTGTCTTACAGCTAGCATTCTAAATCCAATTATTTATATTTTTATATCTTCCAATCACAAAAGTTATCCCAAAGTTAACAAAATCTAAGCTAAGATCTTCCAGTTCTCTTCAAAGCAGTAGAGCACTGTTCCCCCAAAATTACCGGGGAAGAAGAATGTACTTAACAGCAGGAAGTCACAAATTAAGCATTAGCCAAAAACACGATGCTGTTTCCAAACAAAACTAAAGTAACTCTGGTAGAAATAGGTGTGCCACATTTGAATCAACAGACATAATTATTCTCTTCTATATGTTGCTTATAACTCCCCACAGTTCAAATGAAAATATTCTCCAAAGAAAAGGAAGAGCATCAATCATGTCAGCACAAAGATCAGTTTTGCAAGACCAATTTAGGACTGTGTTATCACTCAGAACAAAAAATATCCTAGTTCTCCCACATATAGCCTTTAAGGACATCCTGTGGAACTAGCATGGGTTCTTAATATTATAATTCATGTGTAAGTAATAATTCAAGTTTGGTATATCCCTAGAGCAACAACCAGTTTCTTGACCTAGGTCTCCACTGTAACTGAAACACAGCAATTATTTACCCGTGCTGTTGGTAACTGGACATTATGAGAGTCTGGAACATACTACATGAGTGAATGCACTGAAATGTTTCAATTAAAAATTACCTGATATTTGCCAAGGCATGCTCTCTTTCTTCACGGAGTTTAGTTAGAGTTGAGTTTTCAGCTCTGAATCTCGCTATTTCAGTTTCCAATTCAGTGAGTGTGTCTCTCAGTACCTGGGATGGAACAGTGTTTCCTGCCAAAGAACAGCCAAGTGCAAGTTATCTAAGCAGCATCCATCAGACCACAGTAAATAATTATCACATACCAGGTTTTTTTTTTAAAAAAAAAAAAAAAGAAAAGAAAAAAAATCAAGTGATACTATTTTAGAGACAGTAGTAGTGTTGCAAAAAAACTATACTATTCAAAACAGAGAAGTGATATTTTTAAAGCACTCTGCACTATTTACTCAAATACCTCAAATATGGAGTATATCATCTTTGTAGAACTAAATATATATTAGAAATTGGAATGTGAAGGGCTTCACATCAAACTAGAGAAATTAAATGAAGATATAAGGGCCAAACATCAAACAGGAAAGTTTATGGCTGAAGTTTTTCCAAGTTTTATTCACACCAAAGTCTGTTCACACCCATCACAAATGTGAAATCTATTTATAGAGGCCAATAATAAGATTTGTGGGCTTTTTTGTGATCCCAATTTCCTGTTCAGTCACTGCTTAATACTCCCAGGGTTTTAATAATCTGCTTCTGAGTATGCAAAGCAAGAGCCTAAGTACTGATGTTGCAGTTGCCTCATTGAGCCTTAAGTGCTCCAAGTTTCAGTAAAAAGCCTCTACCTCTCTTCCTACAAACAGCATCTAGCAGGCTCCTCTAGATAAATCAATTCCCCACAAAACAATAAGCAGAAATAGCAGCTTTCACAGGAATTTCTCATAAAAACCTAAAGAAAATCCTAAGCATTCACTGGAGCAGAGCTTGAAGCCAAGATCTCCCCACCTTACAGAGAAGGGATTTAAACACTAAGCTACACCATCGTGCTCTCACTGAACAACTGCATTTTTAATGATCGCACGTAAATGCAACAGTTCCAGCAGGAGGTTTTAGAAGCAGTCTTTCCCCAGACTATCACCATGTGGTCAAAATCAACTTGGTTAAAGCAGAAAAATTAACCCACGATTCCCATATTCCACATGAATACTCTAGATACTATACTGCTGTGGGAAAATATGAACAGGGCTGCCACCTCCTTATATTTCATGAGGGGACCAAGCTAACCTAACAGCATTAGCCTACTCTGGTGTAAAGGTACACTGGCACTGCAAAGCGAAGTACCACTTCATTTTTGGAATGCCTTTGGCACTTTGCTAGATTTGAAAACAGTGATCAAGCAGCTCCAGATAGTTAATTCAATGATCTGGTCTGACAGAAATCTAGCCTCCAAGGAAAAAAATGAAAATAAAAAAAAGGTTTCATTCAGTCTATTCTTTCTACAAGTTGCAAAATTGTTAGATATGACACCAGATGCATGCTGAGAACAGGGCCATTCCCTGCAACACCCTTTGGTATAATGTCAGGCTGCAGCTTAAGCGTTAGAATGGAAGACTTTTAATAGATGTCCTCTTCAACATCTCCTACCCATTGCTGTTCTTTCAGCTGCTGGCTCCTGTTCCACGTTTGACTTGATGTCATGCTCTGAGTGACAGCCTGCCTTCTGTTTTGGTTTCAGTGAAGGAAACAATTTCATCATCAGGTTTGATACAGGAGGTCCATTTGAGTCACTGTCCACTGCAGACTCTTTAGACATTCCATCTCCCCTCTTTGAGGCAATTTTTCTCTTTATTGCTTTATCTGGGACAGTCATATCATTCTTACTGTAAAAGTCCATCTGTAAAGGTATTTTAGTATATTTTTCAGGTAAATCACCATTTACATAATTTTCATCAAGATCACTCCATGTTCTTTCATCGTCAAACTCAAATTTACTCCTACTCATACAAGACATGCTTCTCCGATGGTCTGAAGCTTTTCTAATCTTTTTCTTTGACAGTGCACTGCAACCTTCATCTGACATGCCAAGGTCAGCATCTCCAGTTTTGCTTTCTTTGCTGATGTCAGTAACAGAACCTCCATCATCAAGAAATTCTCGATCACTTTCTCTATGGCTCATAAAGGATGTCTTGACATCATCATTTTCATGTTTTAATGTGTTCTCAGATTCACTCTCTGAATCTGTAGTAGTGTCATCATCACTCTCACCCTTATCTTCATTTACAGTCCATTGATTACTTTTTAAAGCAGGAGCTGCTATCATGGAAGAAGCTGAAAACATTACGCTGTCCTTTTTATTCAATGAATCCTTCATTCTAAAAGCTGTTCCAGAATTTGAGACTGTATGCATAACTGCTCTATCATTTTTATCTCCTTGTGTCATACACTCTGCCTTTTGATTTTTCCTATTCAGGAGTTCAACAGCCAGTGCCTTTACTTGCTGCTCTTTTGCCTTGACAGGGGTAGAAGACATTCTACGGCCTTTTAAAGTCTGCTGATCTTGATCTAAGATCCTTTGCACAAATGAGGAATTACTTGAGAAAGATATTTCATCTGCAGCTTGTTCTAGAAACAGAAATTCATCTAATTCCAGATTCTCTCTTTCTTTTTCTTTTTCCCAATTTTCCAGTTTATGCTGAAATGAAACTTCAAAAGACAGTTCTGGGTCTTTTACAGAGTGACCTACAGGACATCTAGAATTAGAAAAGGCACTGGCCAGCTCATGAGACAACTGAGGCTTTTCTGTGCCAGGTAATTTGTTTCCAATTTTTCCAGTACTAGACTTAGCAAGTTCTTCTACGTTCTCTTTATTTTCTATTTTGTTGTTAATTTCTGATGGGAAAGATTCACTCGTCTGTCCATCATTTTTTCCCAGTTGCATTCTTGTTTCTAATGGCGAGATATTTTTTCCATTGTGACTCCCGAGTACCAGGGTCTTCTGAACAGGATGATGTTTTGCTTTATGAAGGTTGTTATATTTTTTACATGGTGCAAAAGGCTTCTCAGAAACCAGATCTTTGCCAGGAGCCTTAGGTTTTTTCTGCATTTGTGATCTGTCCACTTGAATAACATTTCTGTCATCTGAAGCCCTTTGTTGAAGTTTTGGGGTGTTTTCTCCGAGTTTTGTAATTTTAGATTTGGCATTACTGAATCTTGTTAAGCCTTCTCCTCTCTTCAGGAAAGGTCGTTTGATCACTGGTTTTTGAATGGCTGATACAGTTGTCTCCTGAGAAGGCATAAGTAAAAAGTAAAACGTTAAAGAGCCCCTTACACAGCTTGAAGATTTCCCACACGTGAGCAGGAATTTATATAGTGAATAATACAGTTTAAAAAAAAATAAAATAACCTGTAACTTCTGGTTTTGCTCCAGACGCTGCTCTTCTAGCTGTATCTGTTCTTCCAGGAATTCTTCAAATGTCTGTTTCTTCTCCTGAATTGTAGCTTTAATAGGTCTAGTGTAATTTTAAAAAAAATAAAGTCTTACATTTCTGTATAAAATAACTGTGTTTAATGTCACTTCTATTCAAAGACTTAGAGTGTAATTACATAAAAGATGACAAACCATTAAGTACTTTGGTCATTAAGTGTCAGTTAAATCTGAGAAATGCATTATAACACCTAGCCATTTATCATTTGAGAAATGGTTTATCAAATCCCTGCTATAATTAATATGCATATCTAAAAGATACTGTATGCAGGTCTTGCTGTTTCTTCTTTCACAGCTTTTCTCAGTGACCCTTTCTTCTGCCCAGACCACCAAACTTTCACTCATATTTTAGCCATATTGCCAATTTCTACAGTATTACCCTCCCGCTTGGTGATGCTATTGAGATTATGTTCCTTACCTCTCCGATTGTTTCTCCTTCCTCCTTCACAGCCTTGTGCTGGGTCTGGCTGGGAAGGAATGAGCTTTCCTCATAGAAGCCCATATGGTGCTGAGTTTTGGATTTTTGATTACAACGGTGTTGATAAAACACCGATGTTTTAGCTATTACGCTGTGTTTCATTTTTCATCTTGCTCCCAGGGCAAGAGGCTGAGACACAGGCAGAGCAGGTGACCCAAACTGAGCAAAACAATATTTTATGCCATATAACATCATGTTCAGTAGTAAAAACTGTGACTTTGGTCTTCCAAAAGTAGCTAATGCTCAGAGACCAAATGGGCATCAGTCTGCCTGTGAGAGGTGGAGAGTTGAATCACTTGGGGTTCTCCTCCCCCACTTCCTCTAATCTCAACCCAGAAGTTCTATTGAGTTTGCTCTGCTGATACCCTCCCATTCTGCTCTGGGGGGCAAACTGAGCAAGCGACTGGGCGGGTGGGTGTTTTGTTGCCACCTGGGCTCAACCCACCACAGCCTGAAACAAGTATTTATTGGTTTTGTGATGACCTGGCAGACAAGGCAGAGCTTTAAAACAATGCCAACCACTACTTTTCTTCTACCAACTCCACACACAAAGCTTTTATCATACAAGTCTTCTGCCACAAGCACTATTATTGCTTCTTAGCCATATACAGGTGCTTAAACAAACATAACAGCCTCACACTCCTCCTTCACATTATTACTTAGGCTATATAACAGTGGATAGGAGGTTGTAATAAATCTAATTGGGAACAGTAATTATAACTAAAATGTGCTTTTAAATTATTATCATCCCAGGTCACACAAACCCCTTCAGCCAATACACAAGATCTCATCTTTCATAGCATAAGCAATTTCAAGCCAGAGTCTCCATTAATACAGGTCTCCACGTTACCTAGAAAAATGGAATCCTTGGTTGAGAAGGTTACACAATTTGAGAATATCAGACTCTTTCAAACAGGACTCAGAATTCAACCAAACTCATTATCTATTTGATAAAAAGTGCACAATAATGGCCTGAATTACCTTTCCTCTGTATTAGCCCACAAATTTTTTCCTCTGCTGGAGTTTTCAGAGAGATCTGCACTTTCCACACATAAAGGATTGATGCGATGATCTTCACTCTCCATTAATATTTCCATCTTTTGTTCTGGATACCCCATGTTTTTTCCTATGAAATTAAAAGAATTTTTTTTCCCCTTGCCAAAACCAAATCAATTTTCAGCTCATACTTTAACCAGGATTCAGGTTAGATTAAAACCAGAAGATAAGTTCATGGTAATACAGTCTGAATTCCTACATAAAAAGTCTAAAGATTTCCCCAAATTAATTCTTATTTGAACTTGAACATTCTTTTTAAAGGAACATCCAATTATATATTAAATGTTTTCCACAGACATTAAATAAGCCATTCTGATTGTTAATTTATGGCTTAAAAATAAAACAAGTGAACAAATTGCAATGCTTGCTCTGCTGAAGAGCTCTCATCAAGCTTCTGTCTCCCTTATATGCATATATAAATTAAGACCAATTTTATCTTTTCACATCCTCTTAGACTAGCCATCTGATTAAAAACTTTAAAGTGGTGTGAAGTATGATGAAATGCCATCTCATACCTTTTCCCCAAAACCTCTATAGATTTTCAGCAACCTTATTAAGCTGCTGGATTAAAACCCAAACCACTATTCCAATCACAGCAACATAGCAGTCATGCTGGTGCAAACGGTAAAACTGAGAAGGAAAAAGGAAACAACTCCATTGAATTGCTTCTGACGTACAAATAATTTTTAGTCCTATGATGGGATCTCTTTGTCAACCCATCTTGACTCCTAATTCCTCACAACAGAGCTCAAAACATTCTATATCCCTGAATAGATTGTTATTTTCCATTTAGCACATGAAAATGTGGGTACAGTTCAGCCCAAACAATTCAGCTGTCCAACAATTGTCATTATTGACTATTTTCCCAGTTTTTATCATATATAAGGTTTAGCAGTAAAGATTTTTTTTTCCAAAAACAAACATTTCATACTAACAGAAGAACTTTATTTTTTTCCTCGTACTGCTTTTAACAAAATTCACATGGACCGACAGGAACACTGAGGTCTGCAAGCAGTCAGTAAACCAACCAACAAGTCAAGTAAACCAACACTTGTTTAAAATCTTCCTAATACATAAAAGAAAGTTATGCTCAGTAATTACAAGGGGGAGAAAAGAAATAATCCCCACACACAAAGTTATCCTTCTATAAGTGACTAAACAGTAATATATTTGTCTTCCTCACTTTTCATACAATTCTGCATTTTCAGAGACATACACTTACCTTGTTTCCCGCAGACAGACACTTCTGAAGGACTGCTCTTCAAAGCTGAGGTGCATTCTTTGTTGTTTAACTTTTGTAAAAGATCACTGCCTTGTGTAGGTGGAGAAACAATTGGAGCATAAGCTCTGTCTTCAAAGTGATTCTGATGTCCAGATGACGGCAACTGGTGTAAAGTTGTTAAGCCCACCGAATGCCCAGGTCTTAGCTTTTGACTTTCAGCCGTTACAGTATGGCCTTGAAAATAATCAAATAAATAAATAAAGGCTGTGCCATTTGTATTTGCATGACAGCATCAGCATTCCACAGGAGAAAAAGAAATGGTACCGTAGGGCAAGACTGATCATCCAGCCCCCGCCCTTATGTTACTGAGCAAAAATGAGTGACAAAGCAATCTGGATTTTGTTCTCCTAATGCTAAACCCTAAATTAATTTCTCTCAGATAGGCAGAGTAAAAGAAAGATCTTCACTTAAGTCTGGTTGGACTGAGACTGCCAACAAAAGAAAATACTCCTGCTCAACTCTGAAAGCTTCTTCCAGCCCAGCAGTGTCCCCTCTCTTTGCACACAGCAAACGAGGCTGGAAAACTGATACAGGTTATAAGTGGGGTTTTTTTCAATACAGATCAGCTCCCAGTCTAGTCCAGTTCACCACCTGAACAAATTTGTGCTGTATGAGCACAAACAAGGAGGGACCACTTCCTTCGGATAGAGTAACAGCTTAAAGCAATCCAAAATGTTGTGAGAAACAGAAAGGAAAGCAACTGTTTCTTTTACCCTGTCTATATATATTTAAAATATGTTCTTCAAAACAAGGGCTCCCATCATAGCACATATTGATCAAGTTACAATTACAGTTAGCATTTTATAAAAACAGTATCATATTCCTTCTACTGTAGTACTCAACTTTCAGGCTCTGAAGCGATGGAGCAGTTTTTAACTAATCAAGTAGTCTTAAGATGAAGAACACTGAATACACTTACAGGTTTTAAATGGAAAATGAGATTAAATTCTTCAGTGTACTCGAAGTATTTCACACACCTTCTTTCTTAACTTACCAAGAACTGCTGTCTGGCCAGATACCATGCTAAGTAGCTTCTGCTGCTCTTCCATTAGCCTTTGAAGTTGCTCCATCTGTTGTTTCTTTAGCTGTTCCTGTTTCTGTTGTTGCAATTCCTTCAGCTTTTCGAACAACAACAAAAAAATGTACTAGAGGTTAGGTTTACTTAAAATGTACCACAGGATTAGAGTCATCGAGACAACTGGTATTCCTTGTTTTAAAGATGTTCCATTAGGTAAGTGTAACAAATGTAACATTAAGAATTTTTTCTGTCTGACAATGCACATGCTATTTCCAGTTTGGTCAATCAACTGTTCCACTAGTCTTTAACTGACCAATCTGTAAACAATAGGAATCAGAACACTTATTTCTACTGCATGGGAAAAATACCCAAATTCTGCTCTTTTAACATTAACTTCTACTATGCCATGTTTTTATTAAAATGTGAAACGTTTCATAATAACTAAAGCTTTAGAAAAAGTGTGGGGTGTTTTTTCTCTCCAAGATCTCACAGTGAACAGTATCGATACAAAGGACCGAGAGAGGGGGAAAAAGTGCATCACAGAACATTAAGACTCATGAAGCTGACAGAAAAAAAATAATTAAAATACTTAAATGCAGTAATCCAGTTTTCATTTTATTGTGTAGCAGGAGTCCCTGGTACTGTCTCAAGATCAGCCTTGAGGGCTATATGAAAGCAGGACACTCCATACCCTACCAAACCACCACAATGGGTGGTGGGCCTTCATGTCCATCTCTGCCTCCAACACATACATATGTACTAGGTTCAGCTCCTCTAAAGGACAGACAGGAGGCCTGATGGAATTCTTCCACAGATGAACAATTGAACCACAGCTGTCATCCAACAGGAAAGAAAAAATTCCCTTGTAGTTCCTTAAAATTCCAGTGAAAACACAAGTAAGGCACTATGCAAGTAGAAGCTGTGAGCTAATGGTCAAGATACAAAGATCCTTTAAGTCTTATCTCCAACCCCTTCATTTAATTAAATAAATCATGTTTCTACCTGTTTTGACAATAATATCCTCAGAAAACCTAATAGAAAAAAACCTCATACATCCAAGACTACATTCAACATTACAAACATCAGATTCATTTTTCAGTAACACATTAGATTGTCAATAACTTTCTAAGACAGTAAACTTAATTATTCCTCTTAAGATACTGTTAAGCCAGCTGATATCAGTTGTTTAGCCACCGTTTGATACTGCTGACAATACTGAAAAAGTGAATATTTTCCTATTACATAAAACAGAGGAGAAAAGTCTTATTGCATCAGGCAAGTTGTGGAATTCTACACTAGGTACTCACACACACCCCATTTGAGTGAACAGACATAGGGATTTGTGCTGAGGTAGCTGCCAGCAGAGTGGACAGGGAGGTGAGCGAGTTCTTAATACCCAAGAGAAAGAGCTATTAAAGTGCTCTGAACACTTTCAGCTTACACAGTGCATATGTAGCAATTGGGAAGAGGTACGAGCAAACATCTATCCAGTTACATTGCGATAACTGACATGCTTGCACTGGGAAAAAAAAAACAAACAAACCCAAAACAATTAACAACATTACAGCATCTAAAGAGAACCAGGTATATAGTATACCTGGTTGGAGAACTAACAGAAGATGTTGCTATAGATACAAGAACATACAACTCCACCATGTGAATATTTGTGGTGAAGTACTACCACTGCAACGACGAGCGCCCCATCCCCACAGCCTGAAGTTCCACTGAAGAAACAATGGAACGTTTTAAAACTGTATGTACCTTCCCAGGTAACAAGAGTTTGAGAACAAGTACACTGCTACTGAATACCATTTCATTTTAGACTGGAACCTATGCCAGCTTGAAATAACAGAAGTTAAAGCTCTCAACAACTGCATATCACGAGGGCATAACTATGATGTAGGGCTTGCTTTTTAAGATTGCTGTGTTCTCTAAGTTCCAAGGACTTTGCTTACTCCTGGGTATGACAAATCATATGCAGAAATAAAATCTTAATTGATGTACGTCAACTTATACCTTTTCAAGCTTTTGTAACAGTCTATCACTGTGACCAGATTTATTCTGACCATCCACTTCACCATGGACAAAGTCTGTTTTGGAGGCTTCTGCGTTACATGCTGCTGCTGGAAAAGGTGTTTCAGTGGGATATTGCCCAAGTGTACAAGTGCTGCTTGACTCTTCCTCACACAAGGAGTCCTCGCTTACAGAACGGCTCTCTGACAGATGCGACACCTCAGCAGGGAAAGCTGTGATGTTTTCAGGCCCAGGTAATACATCTCCTTTGTTGATTTTCAAACCAGTAAAATTGGGATCTAATAAGACTCCAGCACGGGAACAGTCGGACATCCAATGTGCAATGAAGTTTTGTTCACTACTCAAATCTTCAACAGTTGGCATCTTGTAAATTATATTCCAATTTATTTGCCAATATAGCATTAACATAACAGTATTACATTATGTAGCATTAGGACAGTAAAACTTTCAAAGTTCCAGGTATTTGGTATGGATGGTTACGGATTTTTAGTACCTAGAAAGTAAGCAGATAAACAAAATAAGAAATGTATAACAACAGATTCCCAGTAAAAGAAAGTTACTCTCAGAAAACCAACCTAGAGTATTTATAAAAATAAGTCACAATCTACATTTTCCTAGGCAACATTTTCCTTAGACAATTAGTAACAAAGACTTTCTATGCAGGAAGCCAACAGAAATAAAAAGATTAAAAGCTGGATTGAGTGCAGCTAATATATCAAATATTACAAAGCTGTGCATAATATTATCTTCAGCAGCACAGAAAGAGATTCAGGGGGTTTTTTTAAGTGCCTGCAACAAAAGAAGAGCAGTGATTTGAGGAGTTGAAAGACAGACTTTCCACACAGGGCCCCATGTTAATGCAAAGTTTCAAATATGTCCGTTTACATACAAACATTCCACTGCATATATTTCAATGCAGCACTTGTCATTTTTGTGTCTTCATTAGTTTCTCACAGAAAATCTACAATCATGCTGCCCTTTAGCTTCTTCTTCCTCCCAACCAGCTTAAGTCCATCCCAAAAAAACGTCTGAAGACCACAACAGTTTCAGTGATAACCAAATTCCTTCAAGTGTCATAAAACATGAATGAATCCACACAGATTGGAGACCTAAGGAGATTTCCTCACTGAGGAAGAAAAAGAGATAGAACTGCTACCGATGGCGATGTGGCAGAGAGAGCCTGACCACTCAGCCCCACTACCTCAGACTAGTCCCGGGGCAATTAACTCCCTGCATCTGGGGTGTCACAGGGAACGCAGAGGAAAGAAGGGGCCACGGGACAAAGGACTGATAATCACAGTAGCCCAGGCTCCCGTTGATCAGGGAGTAGTTTCTTAAAGCTTTCTCGTTCCCATGAGATGAGTTCATACCAGCTCTCGCTTAATACTCCTGCTGTCACAGGGCTTATGCTTTCAATCCAAGTTTGAAACCATGACTGGGAGAAACAGCGAAACTCCCTCAGGAAGAGGTTTCTCAGCTGCCTTCCGTTCCGAGACGCCAGCAGGAGTTTCCCGTCGAGGTACAGATTCCTGCACAGGCAAATCCAAGCCCACAGGGTCCACACGCGTTTTTCCCCGTCCCCTTTGGAGACCGCCCGCCGAGTGTGCGGCTTCCCCGGCAGCCCAAGGGCAGCAGCGCCTCCCCGCCAACCCGAACAGACGGCGAGGGCTGAAGCTGACCCGTCCCGGGACGGGACGAAGGAATGCCCCCGAAGGCCGCCGGTAGGGAGGCGAGCACACCCACGCTCTCCGGTCGAACCGAGGGACCAGGCCCGGGCGCCTCCCCTTCCCCACGGGCACCGTCACCGCCACAGCCCGCGGCGCTTACGGCGGCCGCCGCCCCCCCGGCCCCGAAGCACCCACACCGCGACAGCTCCGACTCGCGGCCCCTCACAGGTGCCGAGACGGCAGCACCCCGTCGCCGCTCCTCAGGCCGCGCCGCTCCGGCTACCGCCGCCGCCACCCCTCTCCTTCGATTACAAACCTGCCGCCATCCCGCAGCCTCCCGGCGCCACAGGCTAGGTACCGCCCCGGCGCTGGGCATGCTGGGGGTTGTAGTCCCAAGCGCTGCTTTCCCCCCCAGCGGCGAGGCCGCGCTCGGGCTCTCGAACTACATCTCCCGAGAGCCTCGGCGGCGTAAAGGCCGTTGACGAGCATCAACAGGGAAGTAGCTGCCGCTGCCCCGGTTCCTGCCCGGGGCTGTGAGGGGCGGGAAGAGGCGGCGGGGATCGAGGCGGAGGGGTGTCTGTCCGGTAGCTGGGCCTGCCCCGCCCTTCTCTTCCACAGTTGGAGGTTGGCTCTGGGGTCCTTCCTGCGTCGCGTCCGGTGGCCCTTCGGGGGCGACAGGGTTTCTCTTCAGTCAGGGCCGCTCCCGAGGAGGCGGAAGGCTACGACTCCGCAGAGTTCTGCAGCGGCCGCCCCAGCGCGGTGTGTGTGAGGAGATTCCTCTCCAGTGAGCGTCACCCAGCCTCTCGGAGCGGGGGGGCGTTATGCAGGGGTGGTGCTTCGGACTTTTACCGCGCTTTTATTGGCGCTAGCTATACCCTTTTAATCTTCGTATAGGTTCCCCCTTCAGCAAGGGGGGAACGTAGAGATAAACGAGTAAAAAGCATCCCCTGGCTTTCTGACATTTTGTGCTTCAGGCATGCTCTGTCTTCCCCAGCGAAATCAGCCTCTTCCTCTGGACTCCAGTAAGCGGCAGAGTGTCACCCTCCGAGACGCTTGTGGTACTTTGCAGGCTGTGACCGGTTTTTGCAGCTTTTTTGGGCAGGTACAGACCCGGCTGAATAAACCCAGGGAGGTCTTTCCGTTGCCTGATAGGAGCTTTATTTTCCGCTGTTCGCTTTTTGTAGTCCCACTGGGCTCTTTCTGCTAAACTGCCCATAATCTTTCCTGCACTTTGATTTTGGCGGTTATGATTGTGTTGTCTACGTGATTGTCCTCCGACTGGATTCTGCTTGAACAGTGGGAAGCTGCTGTGAAAATACATGGGTTTGTACTCATGCTCTTTTATAGCACAGCATTGCATTTAGTCCCTTTGACATCTTTAACAGGAAAATACAGGAGAGGTTTGTTTTCAGTTCCCCTGCACGCTGCACACAGGCTTTACAGGACTACAGATAGTTCATGGTGTATTGCTGGACAATAAAAAATATTTTTGGCTCCCTCTCTGCTAAAAATATAATCCCTTGCTAACAATGGTGTTGCATTTGTGGGTTGATCATGGGATACAACTTTCTGTGCTCTTATAAAATCCTCGTGAGGCTATTAGCGCCTTATGGATCCCCACCAACATAAATTAAAATTGTTAGAATAGCAGTGGTAGTTGTCAGCAGCTCCATTATGTATAACCTCCTTATCTGGTGCTTCAGTTATGAAAGTACTTTATCAGTATTTAATTAATTTTCAACACGCAGGTTAAATACAATAGTTTTCTATTCTGTTTTTGAATTTTTGAAAGTCAAAACACTGCTAAAATTCTTTGAGAAGTTTGGTTCTCTATGGAAATAGGGGAAGAGAGGGTAGTAATCAGTGGTAGCATTCATGAACAATGAAGGAGAATAAAATCTTCACTCAAGGGAGAGAAAAACTGCCAGGGATGGATTTTGAGCAAGTTTCAACCCAATTTCCTGCTTTCTGACAGGTATTCCAAAGTTCACGTGAGCTTTAACAGTGGCAATTTTCTTCTCCTTCCAAGTGCAGCGAGGGTTATGGCTCCCTGTTGTGCAGTAGTCTACACTTTGACTGGGTTTGACATTTATTTGACTGGTTGCTATCCCTTTGGGCATTTTTAGAGGGAGTTATGAGTGTGCTCTAGCCCTTTCTACCTACAGCACCTGGGCTTTCTGGTTGTACCTCGTGCTGTTGAGGAAGCAGGAAGATCCTTCAGGGAGGGCAGCTGCCTGAGCGGGTGAGTGTAAATGATTTGACCCCCTCAAAATCTAAAAAGAGGATTGGGATCAGGGGTCATTTAATACCTTGTGCTGGAAACGGAGCTGGGGGAGGCGTGCTTTGCTGGCAGACTTCCAGGAAATGAATCCTTCAAGTTTACACATTCCTTTCTGCTTACTAGCTGACCTACGGTTTATTTACAGATCAGTTTGGATCATAGAATCATAGAATTGTCTAAGTTGGAAGGGACATTGAAGATCATCTAGTCCAACCATCAGCCTAACCCTCACAAAAATCACTAAACCATATTCCTAAGGACTACGTCAACCCATCTTTTGAAC
>BJBW01000520.1:118084-136901 GCA_004320125.1 Scolopax mira | reverse complement strand
CTTCAGGTTTACACTAGACATTCTGGCCTGGTAGTGCAGCAGCTTGTCTCTGTAGGATTTCATTTGTCAAAACTTTTGTTGTTGTTGTTGTTATTTTACTGCTGAAAAATAGATTTATCTTCTTACATTAGTTCTTACTTCAGTATGACATTGCAGCCTTTTATAGGACAGTACAGTATTTACTGGGCATATGTGATTTTAATTATTCCAATTCCATTCCAGATTTTACAGTGAAAATGATCAAGATACTCCTTTTTTCCCCCCAAGATTTTGAAGCTGCAAAATACAGTGTCCTTGAAAAAGGAAGCCTTTCTGATATTGTGGGAGAATGTAGGAGGATCAGTAGATGAATAAAATGTTTATAGTTTTATATACATCAACAGTAATTCTTCTGTTATCATGTACAGCAATGCAGAGAAGTATTAAAAAGTACTTCAGTGCTTTCTGTCTTTCATTGCAGCCTAATTGTACCCAAATAAAACTTTTCTATTACTGCTGTAGCATTCTTGCCAAAGAGATGCAGTAGAATAGTATGTTTAGTTCTGACAAGATGTATGTTATCATGGCTGTTATGTGTTTAATCTGATTGAAATTTTGAACTTTTTGTAGTTAAAAATCTTTCAAAACACAAAAAAGATGCAAATATATAGCAGTCAGTACAGTGAAGCCCTAAGAGAAGCTTCTGCTTGTTGCTGTGATACAAATAATGAATAATTCTGCTTCTTTTTTTCACCAGTCATAGCGCTGCTAAATCATGTGAGAAAAAAAAAAATAGGTCAAGGCAGATCAAGGCAGAGTACTTGGTACAATATCATGTGAATGAAACATACTTCAGTGATAAATGGGCAATTCAGCAGCTTTATTTCTCTTTCCATTTAGGTCAACTCCAAGGAAAGCAAAGATTTTGTAGTTGTTGAATTACAGTGTTCCCAAGAGCTTTGCGAGTTCCCATTTCGACTATATGCAAACTTCAGTACATCAGCCAGAACAAAGGTATGAACCACTCAGTGACATCATTACCTGTTTGTCTCTTTATGCACGTTGATCCTACCTCTTCTAGAGACCTAAAGCAGCTTTTCGTTCTTACTTGCAGGCTCATCCTTAGATATAGACAATAGGAGGTCATTCTGTTAAGATTTATCATAAAAAGTGTGATTTATAGTTGGCTCCTCTGGTCTGTGTGTTTGCTTACATGTTGCTCAAAAGACCTGTTTTGGGACTTGACAGCAGCACAGCATGGTCCTGGATGCACCTGCCTCATACTCACGTAGATTTTCCCAGCAATATCTAAACTTACAAGGACTTTACATGCTGAAATGCTATAGCAAGTAATATTCTGGACATACTATTTAGAGACAGAAAATCTTGTCCCGAGGCCAGCCTAAATGTATGGATGCACTCTGGTACAGCAAGTACTTCTGTGTCATTGTAACATCACTAGATTCCAGTCAAAGGAACTGCATCAGGGATAAATTTTGGATGGCTCATTTGATAAAACAAGTTATTACAGCACACATTTAGATGAACCTGTCTTGTCCCTGTGGGGTGGTTTGTACATGGAGCCCTGTGCTTGTTCTTGGTGTCCCATGAAGCCTCATGAAAACTTTGCCTTGACAGGAGCCTATTAAATCACAACCCAGAACTGAAATGTGGATTGTCAGCTGTTAGAACAATGTGTGGTAAAATTGATTCTTTACATCTCTATATGGTTTCTTTGACTAACTTTACTCTTTCAATTTACAGAATAATAAACAATTCGTAACTAAGAGTCCTGAAGAAATAAGAGAAAAGTACGAGACTTTTATTGCAGACTTGAAGAGACAGAATTCCCTGCTCAGAGAAACATTTCTACCAGAAGCAGAATATTTAGTTTCTACAAAATTGCAACAGGCTTGTACAACTTGCGTGTTTACACTTTTCTGTCCTTAATGATTTGCTCTAGTTTCCAATTTTCTGAATGGTGTAAAAATTGTCTAGATTACAGTGATACAGCTGTAGGTTAAGGGAAACTGCTTATATGTAAATGTTTTAAAATTACTGGGAATATTCACTCAATATTCCAATACTTAAATACATTAAAAGCAATTGTAGTCATATTCATTATAGACTTTTATTTTCCCTCAGTAAATGCATTATCAATTAATGTGGTATCTAAAAAGTGATGTGCTAATATAGACATAGATTATATCCAGCAATATTGAAAGGCCCACATATGTCCTCTAGTGATCTCAGAAGCTGTGTGGTTGATTCCGTGTAAGCAAGTACTGTAGAATGTCCAAACTTGTGTGAGAATTGTTTAATGGCATCAAGTTTCATGGCAGCTTCTGGTGTTGTAGAATGGTGAAAGAAAGCTCAAGTAAATGCTTTAACAATGTTCCTCAGAAGAACATGAGAAAATCTGTTTTCACAACTCTTTTTGATGTATGAATTGCACCAAATTGCATGGCTTCTCTCTTTTCCTGTAGCTTTGCTGCTCCAATTCTTTATTTTCACAAGAATAATAATGTCTTTCCCAGCAGAGCTTTCTGAACTAGACATGTAGTGTCATCTGTTTGAGATTGATAAAACACTGGTCATTTTGACCCATCTGTTATTTTACCAGCTGTGCAAAAAAGGAAGTGGCTAGGGTCTGCAGATTATTATGTCCATGTACCTGTTAGTACAATGTACTGATAAAGAAAGCAACCAAATCAACTTCCATCTTCTCCAGGACCTTATGTCTCAGTTTTCAAGAGAGATCATGGCCATCTGGCCTTCCATGTCACTTGAAAGAGTTTATAAAAGCAAACCTTTCCTTCAGTTCAATGGGACTGAAGAAATTATACCAAGCATAAGTGAGCATTGTGCACTGTTTTGTTTATGGGAATAGGAAAGTTTAATTATCTGTGTAAGAATTTCACTGCCATGACTTGCATCTTTGTCTTTTCACTGAATTGTGTTTATTTTACTACAGTTACATCTAGAAGAAGCCATACGTTCAAGTGCTATATGTCAGGAAGTTAGTGATTTTGTGGAACTGATCTGGGCAGAAGCTCTTGGCCACCTGGATAGTTTACTGCTTGAATCAGTAAACAACATAAGTCTAAATGATGTAAGTTAATTCTTGTTACTCTGTGAGGATGAAAATGTAAATGCTGTTAGAATAATTTTTTTTTCCCCAGAAGACATGTATGTTGTGTTTCAGATAGGGATTGGTAATTCCACTTTTGATACTCCTGCACTTCAACAACTCTGGATTTTTGAAACACAGTAATTAAGTGGATTTCTGTTCAGTTATATTAATGCTTCATTTTTCTCCCAAAGGCATTTGTGAGACAGAGACCAGTCTTGGTTCAGTATTGAACTGAAGTAAGATATTGCTATGCAGCCTCTAATATCAACATTTTACTAGATGTTGCCTGTGGTTAATGTAAATTAAAAAGCTTTTTGTTTTTTTCCTCCTCCTGTCTTGAAAAGGCAAAATAATATACAGTATTATGTGAAAAATTTCCAATTGAGAAGGAATATACAGATAAATCTATGTCCTGTCTGTCTGGGCAAACTGAATTAATTATTACTTTTATTTTATCTGTAAACTGCACTTTATAAATAGGACTTCTGCTCTGCTTTATGTATTTTAGGTTGAATTAGGGCACACAGAAATTTAGTAAGAAATTTGTTATCCTTCACTTTCTGTTATTTCATTAATACATTAAAGCTGATGATATGAATCAACAAGATATTAAGGGATGTTATCATTTAATCTGATTCATATTCCATTTTCTTTCAGAGAGGTTATTTTATTGTCTCTTAACTCTACTTGAGGTGCTTTGTAAGTAGCCCAGTACAAGAGCAGAATAATATCGAATTTTTAAATACTGTTTTTAAATCCTAGCTGCAAGTAATTATTTCATGGATATTGCACTATCAGCAAAAGTTTTATTTCCGTGTGGAATTTAATGATTCATTTTCAGTATTTATTGCTTTGTGCTCTTTCTGCAATTTTGACATAGCTTTCAGATTAATAATCTCTTCCTTTAAAGGTGAGCAAAGCAGAAGGTATTTTACTCCAAGTAAAGAATGCACTGGATGAGGGAGTGGAGAGGTGGCACTACAAGAGATGATGATGGAATTCCATCGAGTTACACGTCACAAAACTGAAATAGACTATAAAGTTTCCAAAAAGCTGTTATCTAAAAAACAGGATCTTGTCAGGTAACTTTTTCAGATTGCTCATGAGACCTGATCTGCACTGTGCTGCACTGTTTTTGAATATGCTCACTAGATAAATTGACAGGACGCTTTCCACAGCTGGTCACAGGCTGTCAGTTTTTAAAAAAATAATTAATTGGAATCTTAATGAATAGAGTAATACTTACGGGGGGAATTCACTGTTTTGAACAAGACTGGTTGCTGTTCAGATGTGAATGGAGTTTCCATTGCAGTCATTGTTCTGGTGTCATCTTCAGCTGGATCAAATGAGAATCACAGAACTGTTATATTATGCTAGCCACTACTCCTGTGTATACGTAATAATTTTCTATTGATTATCTTAAACTGTATGCAAAATACATCTAAGCTATTTTAACTGTATGCAAAGACCGTGCTGTGTGCCCTTTGCTATATATGCATGAACAGTTTCTAGAGACTATTTAAAATTAGCAGTCTGTGGACAGCTTGGTCTGCTTTTGCAGCATGGGCTGCCTGGATTGTTAGTGCAAGAAATGAGTCAGCACATCTAAACAGAGAACATCTTTCAGGCAGTCTAAGCGTAGCTGACCTGCCCAGGGGAATCTCCCAGAATCGGTCTCTCCCATATCTCCCCCCTCAGCTCCTGCATTTCTTAGCTCCTTCATTTTTAGGCTGGCTGGAAGTTCAGTCTATCGGGAGCTCCGTTATTCCGCTGCAAGTCAGAATGTTGTCTCGTCTTTGCAGGAACCAGCTGAGAAGTCCTCAGGCTGCGGGGGCATTGCCAGCGAGGTGTGCTGAGTGTGTGTGCATTTCCAGCCCTGGCACCCAGCAGCAAGGGCGGGCGGGATTGGGGTGAAAGTGAGCAAGATTGAGACAGTTACACCACCAGCAGCAGCTCCAGTCCCATGGTATCCTAACAGGAAGAGCAGAGCAGGTGACAGTGACTGATGGTGATAGTAGCCAGGGTCAGTCCGGACTGCCTCTTCATTATGGCTCATTTGGCAAATACAAAGTCATAACTGGGAACTCGAGTCCATGGGATGTGGGTCAGGAGCAGAGTGGCTGGATGCGGGCTCAAAAGGCACATAGCTCAAGCGGAGAGACCAAGGGCAAGAGCCAAAGCTCAAAGGCATCTCTTAAGCAAAGGAAGGTCAGGAATCTGCTGAGTGTGCTCACAGCTCTCTTTCAAGGCTCCACAGCTGCACTGTCAAAGCTGGCCCTGAGCCCAAGCAGCCAGGCTTTCTGGAGAGATCTGATGGCTTCATCGCTCTTTTAGCTACAGAGCAAACTCAAATTTCCTCCTTGTGTTGCAATTATAATGTAAATTCCATGGATTCTGCCAGAGATACCTTTTTTTGGCAAAGATTATCCAGAAGTCAGTCTTCTGTAAGTTACAAAATATAAAGGGAAAGTGGTAAAGGGAAGGAGGCTCCTTACTGTTTTAAAAGAACAAATGTTAATAGTGCCTTTAACCTTGGAAATATTTCGATAATTAAAACCTTTTAAGATTTTTGATATAAAAAAAAATTATTATGCCTCTTAAAGCTTTCCCGTGGCTTAGTGAAGTGTAGCATTACAATCTTTTCAAAGTTAGATGTCCTTCTTTATCCTGATAAGAGAAAATTACATGTGCACCTTGTGCTGCAACCCTAGCTGGATAGTGGCCAAAAACCCAAAAAGACAGATTCTAGCAAGAATTGCCTAATGAGAAAAATCAAAATGGTAACCAAGCACTGGTTTGTGGCATTGGTTTGTGGAGCTGTTATGAGCAAGCTCCACCCAAAGCTTGGTTTGGAGTTGTACAGAAGCAGTTTATCACTATTTTTCATATACCTTGTTCTTCAGAATTGTTTTCATGGGATACTACAACTGTTTGCTCTTGTTCTAGACTGTGTTTAACAAGTGGAAATGTTCTTTTGAGTATTCCATTTCATTGTTACATGCTGTAACTTTATATAGTTCAGTCTGGTTTGCAAGTTTCCTTAATTAAAACATAGCAAGTTTTCATCTGTATTTTCTAGCTAATCAGAGACATGCTTAATATACGTGAAACGAACATCTCATGCCCAAACCCATCATCTTTGGCCAAATACCAGGCTCTGAGATGCAAGGTTGAAGCTGTTGACTCAAGGAGTTCTGAATTTCATGATGTTGAACAGCTAGTGTTAAAAAACAATTACAGGTGAGTTTTTAATAGCTATGCGGTCATTTGAGCATATTCTGAGGCACACAGAGGGAAGGTGGTAGGCACACTGTCCTCCACTCAGATCTTTACACAATATGTGAATGCTCAGTAGAGCATTCAGCTGGAAATGATAAGAGTAAGAAGCAGTAAAGAAAGAATCTGAATCTTTTGCTTTGTGTTAACACAACTAGGGAAGAACAAGAATCTTGGTGACAGCTCTGTCCTGTAACTATTGCACATAAAATTCATAAATCTTGCTGGAGGTAGGATTGCAACCCAAGTTTTCCTCCTCTCAAGGGTATTTCTTAATTGATAATTACTACCTCCAGGTAGCCTGAACTGCAATGCTAAAATATTTGTAGTTCAGCCAAGACAGTGAAGTCCCTGAGTATGCTCAGTAAAAGAGTTTTTAGTACGAGATACGTTTCCTGGCAATAATTTATATACTTACAGACTCAGAGCTGTATAGAGTTATCTGGGGTTTTCTATATCACATCTTTGAATTTAGATCCCAAAATGTCAAATAAGATAATTTCATATGACTTTCAGCATGAAGACACATTTTCAGTTTCTCCCTAAAAGTCTAAATAGTTCTTGAACTTAGTCATTATGTCTTTAATATGACTGGTGATTGTTCTCTTAAGCTATTTTTTTCTTTAATAATAGCCACCCAAATTGGAAACAAAAAGTTGAATGTTACTTTGAGATTTAGAATAAGTCTTTATCTTTTAACAATGTATTGATCTTAAATGCACTTTCTACGTCATGACATCTCAAAGATAATTTCAAATTTCTTGCAGTAACTGTCCAGTAAGAATTTTACAAGTGTATAGGGTTGGCAGAATAACTGAAACAGCAGAATTTCTGAGCAGTCTTGGAAACATTCAATCCTTATTCCATGCATCATCTGTGTGCAACTTCATGGGAATTCTTTCCAGGTAAAATTTTGTGACATTGAATCCTTTTTTTGTGACATTGAATCAGGTTTAACTATATTCTTAGATGTATTTTGACTTGTTTTTTTATTAAGCTATTTTGCATGATGTTTAACCTAATTTTTATTGACTATGAACATCCATATACTTCTGCAGACATCTGGAAGGAAAATCAATCTTTTGTAGTGATAACATTAATTACTTTCAAGCTAGATTAGACTTGAGATGTAGAAATTTGGATATGATGAGGAGGCGTGTGGTTTAAATCTATGTGAAAGATGACAAAATGGAGAGTAATGGCTGTGTGGAAAATGTATTCTGTCTTAAGAAAGAATTGTATTGACAATGTCCTTCCAATTCTACACAATATTTCCCCATGACTGCTTTAGTTGGCACATTTTTAGATTATGATAATTTCCTCGAATATCTAATTCTATGACTGAATAACATGGATTCACTCAGGCATGGTAATAATGCTAAAATATTATAACCTCTAGTAGTCTGGCATTTAAATCCTCATCATAGTATGTATGCATTGAATACCAGCCACTGAAAATTTAAGGATAGATATCTGATACATAACATCATCAGAATTCAAATACCTCAAAATTCATATTAGCATTCTGTTGCCCTTATACTGCAGATTTTAATTGCAAGTTACAAAACTGTTGAACTTACTTAAATATTTTGTCCTATTACGTTCTGTTCTGTAGGCATTAATTGGTAGTAAATGAAATGTCTCAAACAGTCTAAAGATGGTATCTTTACACTTAATAGGTTTGCAAATCAAACATTGGAAATGTTTCCAATTATCCATTCCCCAGTATTCTGCCTTTAAAACTCATACTTTTTTTCTTAGATACAAAAATTTCATACAGTTCTGAATTAAATTGAACAGAAATTGAATACAGCATGATTGCTAGAAATGCAGAACTACTCATCTAATAAACAAAAAATTATTTTGAATGTTTGGTTATGAATCTGGAAAATGCATTGGGTTTCTGCTTAATGAAGAACAGCTAACAGTCTTTATTGTTCATGTAATCAGTGTCTTGGTGATTAATATGACTTTGAGATTTATTTTTTTATGAATAGACTTTATTTTCCTTGAGTGTCTATGTGTGGTTTCTCTGAAGTGTATTTTGTTTTAATCCTCTGTGCTTCGTGACTGCACAATGTAGCCCACATGTTCCATGCAGAAGTCTTTTGTACTTCGTTCATTGTGTGACGTTCTTTCTGTCTAGAGAATTTGCCAAAAGTGTTGACGATTGTTGACGATCATGGCCTGGAGAGAACTGACATTGGGAATCTGAGCAGTGGCATTTACTTCAGCGATTCTCTTAGGGCTGAAAAACGACCCTGTCTTTTTATCCTTTGTGTATTCTTTTTACTTTTAAAATTAAGTAGATATAATTCTTAATACTTTTAAGGTAAGTTAATGATAAAGTTTATTCCTGTCCATCTGTTCAGAAGTACTTGTGTATCCTTAAATTCCTATGATGTTTACATTTATATAAATTATAGTAAAATATGTCTGCTCTTTCTTTACATATAGTGCCAGTATTAAGTATTCACCCAGTGAAATGGATGGGACCTGGCTCCAGGCAGTTTGTGACGTGGCACTTGGATCCTGCTTAGAACTTTATGAGTGAGATTATTAATTAAATAATGCACCACCAGGTTTTGACAGTGTGCATGGTGTCCGTAAAACAGGAGACATCTCTTCAGACTTTGAGGTACTGTTCCTGCAGTGTTGGGCACTTGAGAAGGCGCCAAATTTTGGATTTATTATACCACCGATAGATAATAAAATGAATGTAACCTGTATTTCAGTTCAGACACTAAATCACTAAACAGTAATGCATAAAATTACTTTTGTCTGTCTTGCAGCCTGTAAAGTGCATTTAAAAATTCTAGGCTTCTAAAGTGCCGTTTGTAAAGTGCAAGAAAGCACTACTTAAAAGAAAGATAATACAACATTTAATTGTAACTGAATCATTGTATAAATATCTGTTCTGTGATATTTAAATTGTTATTTGGGAGTGATATTCTACTTTTTATGGATAACAAATCACTACCATGGAAGGTTCATTGTTTTGTAAAGGAATCCAGCTCATCAAAATCCCTGTCTTTATAGGTTGGTACTCGAAGGCAGGCATGAGAGCGGTAGTGGCACACCAACAGATAACAGCTGCTCTCTATGTATCTACCAGGGTTTTTTTGCTTTTTCTGTTCTTAGTTATATTTTGAGGAAAAATTGTGCTTTATCATTCCTTATATCAGATATAAGGAATGTGGAGAATAAAGATTAAGAAGGCAAGATATGCAAGTGGTAGTGATACAGAGAGATTAGAGGAGTGAAAATAAGACTGACGGATTTTTATCATATTTCAAGAAATTATGTGTTATTTAGATACACCTCTTAATCAATTTGCATTGTTTTAGATATTATCTACAGCTTTGGTTTTGTTGTAAAATACTTTTCTTTGTTTTTACCAGGATGATGAATTTGTTGTGTATGAGACCCGTCAGGTTAAAATGATATATGTCGTTAAGTTTTGCCTTGATGAACATCATATAAAACAATTTCAGCCTGCAGTTGGGGTGGAACTGGAGCAAGATAACAATGACCCAGAGTTGCAATGTCATCTATGGCATGAGAGTAAGAAATGTTTTCTGTTTGTATATTGAGTTGCTTCCAGAGTTTCCTAAGTGCCTATCAGAACTGTACATGTATGAAGATAACGTAATAAAAAATGATTGGTAGCTTTTTTGCGGATGTAACCAAATTAGTCATTACGGTATGGGATCTGTGTAACATCTGTTTTGAACACATTTCCTATAGGCATAATTACCACCAGCAGTTGCAAGTCCTGTGACAGTGTGTTTCGAGAGAAGCACAGGAAGCACTTTTGCATAAATCATCAGATGGTCTTTAAACAATTCATAGAATCATAGAATCAATTCAAATGCAAGGCTCTGAAAAAAGACCTTGTAAGACCTTCAAGAACTATCATGAACTCATGATTGCTCAGACAGGCAGCCTACAGCTCGGCAATTCAACTCCAGTATTCATAACAGAAACTGAGTGTGAATTGTGTGTTGTGAGTTGCATAAATAAACATGGACCATTGATATATTTTAAAAATATCTTTTTAATCTTTTGTAAACTCTTTGTTTAGGCTATGAATTACCAAATGCAAATTTTTCAAATTCTGTAAAAACTGGTCTCCAGGAGACATTGGGAAATCCTGTCCCTCTGGAAGGTATTTACATCAAAGCGAGGATAATAGACTTTGTAGCACAGGTAGAGTATGCTATTTATTGTCCTTTCTGTAACTCGCCCTGAAAAATTAATCCATTTGTTAAATTGTGTTTTAGACAAAATGCTATTTAGTGTTTAGTTCATTGAAAAAAAAAAGGCGGGGGGGGGGAGCAATTCAGTCTCTAAATGAAAGTCCTGAACTGGGAACAGTTTTTATTCTTAGAGACATATCGTCAAACAAACGCCAAAAGCTCTAAAACTCTTTGGACAGTGAAAGGCTTTATTTTTAAGTCTGTTTTCTGCCTAAGTGTAATCAAAGCCTTAAAAAAGAAAGCGAAAGCAGAGGAAAACAAGAGAGAAAATGGTTTGAAATATTTGTCTGCAAATGAATCTGTGGTTAAGCTATTTGGACACTCAAAACTATTGTCTGATGAGTTTGATTCCCTTCAACAACTATTCTTCTCATGAAAGATTTTTGGGGTTGTTTGGTTTGGTTTTCAGTTTGGTTTGATTTGGGTTTTGCCTGGTTTCTTTTGGAATGAAATGGCATCTGTTCTATGACCCAGTCCATCAAAGCAGGAAACAGTCTTTAAGGCTGAGGTACAGAGCATAAACCAGAAATGATCAGATACCAAGTGGCAATAAGAGTGGCAGCAAAGGGGAAATAGGAATTGCTAGAGTTTTGCTATGACACGTGGGAAATAAACAGAAGAGGAGATGTGAAAAGAAAGTCAGATGCAATCTGCCACCTCAGAGACAGAAATTCTGTCATTAGAAGATGGATACTATAGCTATAGAAGAAAAAATAGGTTTTTCCTATTTTTAGTACATTGTACAAATAGACCAATTTTTTTGGAGGTTTATTTTCCCTTCTTGTTTAGTTCTTACTGGCTTGAAACAATTATTGCAGTGGTGACTTCTGTAGTCAATAGCTTGACAGTACTAATATATCTAATTATCTAATATACTCTGCCAGTATATTAGATAAATTCTAGAAGGTCATGGTCTGCCTTTTTCTGGAGGAGATTTAATTAGTGATTTGGAGATTTAAAGTTCTACAGCTCCTTGTAAGTTTCTGGAGATACTTATTTGTCAAGCACTGATGAATGCTATACCTTCATTTCTAAGGTACAAATGGAGGTTCCAGTGGTGGCATACCTATTGATGTTTTCTGGTGCAAAGCAGCTGTGCTGCTATACTTAAAGTATTGATGTTTTAATCACATTTTAACATTACAGTCACACAAAAAATACTAATTTCAGGTAGTAATGTTTCAGCCCTACACCAATCAAAACAGTAAACCGATTGAAGCTAAATATGTGTTTCCTTTGGATGATAAAGCTGCTGTTTGTGGATTTGAAGCTTTTATCAATGGAAAACACATCACTGGAGAGGTAAAATGTTATTGCACTTTGCCTTTGATGTAGTTTTTTCAATCTGAAGATCCTTTGTTGTTACCACTTGCCTGGATTTCAAGGTAGTCTTGTCATTTAGGAGACTATTGGTTAAGTTTTCGTCTATAGAGATGAAATTATTTATTTTGGAACAATTTTTCATAGGTTAAAGAAAAGTAACAAGCACATAGGGAATATCAGAAAGCTATTAGTCAGGGTGATGGAGCTTATCTACTGGACCAAGATGCACCAGAATGTTGAATATCGTGGTTTAATACCTACTTGGAAATTTTGCAGTTGTTCAAGTATAGATTTGGTGCTGAATCATGTCTTTGTTAGGAAATTCATTTTTACTATTTGGACCATACATTTGATACTCTTTAAAAACAACTATTGTTTCTTTAAGTATGTGCTATGGCTTACATAAAACAGCTATGTCTCTCTCAGGTGTTTTCCTTTTTTTTCCCCTTTGTTTTTTTTGTAAAAGATTAATTTACTTAATTACTATTGATCAGTTTTCTGCCAGAAATTAAGGAATTATTGAAAGTTTGACGTTTCATATCATAGACCCATTTTTCCTTAAACCTCATCAAAACCAAATAGTTTCTGTGTTAGCATTTGGTTTTGGTTTTAATTAAATTATTGTTTTGGAAAACATCAGCCTCTATGATGTCATTAAAGCTAGTTTGTGGGTTGTGGTATTGTTGATTTTTTAGGATGTTTTTGTAATAAGTGTTGGAAACTTACCTCCAAGTTCTACAGCTATGATCAAAATCACCTGTATCACTGAACTGAGTTTTCAGCATGGTTGCATCACTTTTCATCTGCCTGCTTCTGTGTCACCATGGCAACAGGACAAAGCATTAAATGAAAAGACACAGGTTTGTTAAAATACAATGTTAAACCAGCATCTCCTTGTTTTGAAGCAAAAGTTCTGTGCTTGGGGGATTGTAGTTACACAAAAGGCTTCAGTAAGTTTGTTTTAATTTCTTCTCTTTTGTTAGAAGATAATTGGTTATTTCAGTTCTCATCATAGAGAAACGTGCACACAGACAGAGGAATGCAGTGCTTGGTCGCCTCTGTCTATTCCTGAGGGTGTATTTGCTCCTGCAGGACTTAGAAAGTTGACTTGAGTTGGCACATGTTTTGAGTCACCTGCTGTTTCTGTGCTGCTATTCTGCTTTGGCTTGCAAAGAAATTGTATTATCTGCAGCTGAGCATCTGCTATTCTCCTTCTCTGCATCAGGATGAACCCTATCCTGATGAAGTTTGCACATCATGCCCTTGGTGGCTCCTGAATTCTCAGGAGGGGAGGGGAGGTCAGTTCTGTGTTTAAACACTAGCAAAGAGCCAGAAATGGTCCTTGTAGTCCTAGTCCTGTGAGATCATATAGCTGTATCGTATGTCTGACTGTTCAACAGTCATGCCTTTGAACCTGTATTATACTGAGTTCTGAAGTTCACTCTGTTTTTGGGAGAGAAACATCATACATTTGTCTTAATTTTAGCTGCTATGATGCTCAGATTACAAATCTATATGATTAAGTGAAGAGGGTTCTATGCAATCCTAACTTAATGATAAAATAAAGGAAAGAGCTCCAGGGTGGTGTCAGGAATGACATAAAAATATTTCATAATTGGTGTGGGTAAATATATTTTTTTCTTTATAGGATACAATAAGAAAGGCTTGTGTTAAAAGAGTAAGACCACAGAAAAAGTAAGTTACTTTCATTAATATGTTTAATTTAAAACACTATCAAGAAACTAGTTCAATTTCACCTTTCACTCTAATCTGTGGTTATCCTTAGATGGATAATATCATAGTGGAATACCTTTTACTGTTTCAGAAACATTTCTGTTACTAAGGATTATATATAAATTCTTAAGTCACAAAACTTAATGAGACCATGACCTTAATTTTTTTCAACATCACTGCACTTAATATTTTACACTTCTTTGCATTTGCATTTTAAATTAAAAAAAAATTACAATTATCTGAAACCCTGTTGTTGCTGGTAAAGTAAGACTTCTTGGAAACTGAGTATTATAATTTTATTCCTAGTAACATTTCTGCATATGGCTGTTCTCAACCTGAATAAGAAGAAATGCGGGTAGTAATGGCAGTAAATATGTGAAAATTTAATGCTCTTCATATTTCCATATTAAAAAAACATGAAAAGTGCTTTTTATGGGCATGTCTTAGTTTCTTCTCTTTCTGTCAGCAAAGCTGGCAGAAACCCACATCCTTTATAATTTTCTAAAGTTATATTTAGTCTTGAAATAGTGTTTCCTGGTATTAACTTGCTTTTATTCAGTTACAATTACTACTGATTAGTAAAAATATTGTATAGATCAGCTAAAGATTTGATTGCTTCATCTGCCATATATGAGGAAATATGAATAAAAATTGGGAAGCACTTAAGAATAGTTATTGTGTGAGAACAGAGATCAGGAATCTCTATCTCGCTCTTTCCAGCTTCAGGTTCTAGAGGGAGCAGCACAAAAACATCCAAGTTAGCTGCAAACTTATTAATGTTATATCAATAACATAATGTTCTGGCTGCAGGCTGGTTCTCTCTGCAGATACTTTGGGGCTGTCCATTGTCCAACAATGAAGTTGCCTTCTCTGAAATCCAGTTTAGCTGTCTATTTGAAGCTTTGCTTTAGAAAATAGAACATTAGATTAAATGAAGAGATAATTGGCTAAAATGTTAAGTAATGTGTTATAGAGGAGATCATGTTAAATGGCCTCTTGATCCCTTCTAACCTTTTAAACTATGAATAACCACCATGAATCAGCATGGGTGTTCTTTGGGTATCCTCGGGACAGAAACTTGCCTAACTAGTTCAGTGTTCTTTGCTTTCATCCAAAGAGTTAAGAAGGACAGGAAATGTAGCTCCTTCTCATTGAGATGTCATGGTAGGCAGATTAAACATCATCTTCCCTGGAGTGCCATTCCAGTTTCTTTTTTTTTTTCTTTTTATTTAGTGGACTTTCTGTGGATATGTCTATTGAGATGCCATCTAGTATTGAACGCATACGCAGTTGGACACATGAACTAAATAAAGATAACTTAATTTCACTGTGACTATGACTCTGCCTTGGCAGTTCTGTGTATTTTAAAAGGAACTTTTATCCTAGAAAACAGTTGTGCCAGATCCATCTGGTTGTGCACTGCTCATTCTGCAAACAGCTTAGTCCTGTGTTTCCCTCAGATGAATAATTCTGGTGTGCTTGAAGCCTTTCTGTTTTGATACTCTTCTTATTTAAAAATACCCCCAGGAAAGAGAATGATCTCATAAAGAATGTAATATGTAAATAGAAGGCGTACCTTGTAAAATGTCTATAAACTTTTTGGTGAAAAAGTTTGAGACCACTTCTGTTAAATCTGCTATCATCATTCCCTGTTCCCATAAAGTAAATTATGTCCGTGGTATTGCTATTAAATAAATATTTAAATGCATGTTTTTCTCCTCTTCTAGAAAACAGACTGCAAGGCTGTAATTAAGACTGTGGAGAACAGCTCTTTGGACATTAGTGGCTTTGTTCTAGATATCTGGATTTCTCAGGTCTACCTCCCTCGAATGTGGGTAGAGAAGCATCCCAACAAAATGAGTGAGATACTGAACAGCTTGTACTGTTCATGAAGTAATACAGAATATGCTTAAACATAATAAATAGGAACAGTTTAGTTTTGATGTGTAAAAGATGAAGAAAAATTTCACACCATGTTCGGTGGTCAATTTGATCTGTTTGTTTAAGCTGAGTATTCTCCAGAAATTTGTTTTCTTTTCAGTTGCATAGAATCTTGTTGCTTTTGTTTTATCCTTTGCCTTGTAAGAGAGTAACTGTGTTTCAACACAGTATCCAATCATTTCTTGTTAAAACACTTTGTGCTGTTGTTTGTATTTCATAAAAATGTCACTACAGTTTTTCATAGGAGTGTTGCATTTGCAGCACTGGAAGTGAACAAATAAGTCATGGCTGAGGCTGGAACTAAGTAGCTTCAGACTTGTGCAATCACAATACTTTACCTTCACCTACAGTAACTCCTTGCCTGAGAAATACATTTAAAACTTAAAATATTCAGCTCCTTGTTATATTGTTTCTTTCTTAAATAAGGTAAAATGCTGCAAAGGTGAAATGTAAAGTGACTGACTTACCAATCTGTCAGTACAATGGTGGAATTGATTAAAAGAAGTAAAAAGATAGATAAGATTGTTTTCTTTCTGACAATGATGTCTTTTATTTTTCTTCCTTTTGATCAGAGTTGTTTAGCTTAAATGTATTAGTTTAGGGATTTCTTTCGGATCACTGCAATAATAATGCTATTCCCCTAAGGAGAGACCAAAAGGTAGAGATTCCTATTTGTGTTTCCATTGGAAATACTTTCACTCCTTCAAGTTTCGTTCTGCTTTTCAAAGCCTTTGTTTTTTATAGCATCTCTGTTCACAGCAAGGACAGTATGCGCTTCTGGTTTGCATATTTTTTTTTTAAATTCTAGTGCTTCTCACAAACTGATGGTGGTGGCAGTGATAATTGTAAAAAATTATATCTGTGATTATTATTTTTTTAACTTTTAGAAGAGAACCCAATGCTGTTTGCAGAAGAGTAAATCAGATAAGCATGAAACCACAAAATTCCTTTTTCAGTTTTTCATGTGGCATCTGGGATATAGATAAAGAACAGGGAAGTTGCCCTTTTCAGGCATTAAGAGTAAATGACATATATTTGTTAAAACTGAAATAAGACTATATTATGCTCTCATTCCATAATAAGAAAAATGAAGATAATTGGCTATACTTCTAATGAAATAGTATTTGTCCACTGCACTGATGACTTTGTTTCTCTCTCTGTAGGCTTGCATGCTTGTATTCCAACCAGAATTTGAAACAGTACTTGAAGAAGAGCACCTGTGCAATGCATTTATTATTTTATTAGATTGCTCAAATTCTATGGCAGGTCCAGCTCTACACCAAGCAAAGCAGATTGCTTTACGTGTTTTGGAACTACTTAGTTACAGAAAAGAGTGAATGTAGTCAAATTTGGCACAAGTGAGTTTCTTTATTTCCTTTTTATCTGTGAGGCACCTTTTGCCTTCTTGTCATGTCTTAATTTTATGCCCATCATTATCATCAAACCAGCATAATACATTGAATATAACATGCCAGGAATGTGTAGCAGTATGGAGTAACAACTTTAAAAACAAAACAAAACAAAACTGGGTTACAGCTACATACTTTAGGTTACGAGGCATAAATGGGAAAGGGTAAGAGTGGTGTTAGGTTCTCACCATGTGCTGAGAAGGTTGGCAAGGAGACATCAAAATAAAGACTAGTAATGATAGTAATGTTCTTCTAGGACTTTATTTTTTTAATGACACCTTCACTATAGCTCAGGCAACATTCCCCAGATCTCAGGCCTGTGGGCCGTCTCCCAGCACTGTGCAGAACACCCTTCAGGCCATGTACCAGACATCCCAGTGCTCTTTGAGTAGTCATCTGTTCTGACCAGAACAGAATTTGCATCAACACACAAGACACTGACACCATTTTCAACATATTTACATTCCTGTTATGTTCATGTTCAGCATATTTACTGATTATTGGTTATTGATACTACAGAACTGGGCCTGGTGATGGATTTCCTCAGTGCTGGTATTCTGGGAGGGGATGGCTTTTTATGGTTCCTCTATACCATTAACATTAATGTGCTAACGTGCAACAACCTGCTCCCAGTGGGCAGGATCTGTATTTCATGCATTACATTGGTAAAGTAATAATGGTGAAGAGGTGTAAAAGAGAAGTTTACTCTGGTTCATACTCTTGTGTAGACAACTGGAGTGTTTTTCTTGAAAGGTGAATTAATTCATCTGTTTTATCTGTGATAATTCTGTGCGAGTAAGTGAAAAAAAAATTTTAAAATAGTGCAAGATTTGTACTTTACAGTTGTACAAGGCAGCAAAATCTATAAAAGGACTTTTAAAGGACCAGTAAACCTTAAACTCAGGATGTTACATGTTCTTAGCATAGATACAATTGTACTATTTAATTTTGCCTTGAGGGGTTTTGGTGAGGATTCACTAGGTCACTAAGACAGTGGTATGCTCCTCTTGAGAAATGATCTACTTTGTGTCCCACAAAGATGCAGGACATACTGTGCTGTTTCTCTCCCAAAAGAATTCTCATCTGCTTAATTGTTCTCCTTTAATCCTGTGTAAAGCTCTCATTTGTGCTTATACCTATGAAATATCTTCACAGTAGCCAGACAGTGAGCAGAGCCTGCAGTTCTGTCAGGCTAATAAGCGATACCATATTGGTTATATCCATGTTGTCCAAACAGTAACATTCCCTTGTTGAGGCTGGACATAGCTGTAAGATAGCTATGTCCATGCTAAATACCTCTACTGATATTGAGGTTAATTAGTTCAAGATCAGGATTGTTTTGACGCGGTTGCTCAGACTTATTGGTGTTGAACCTAAATGAATTTCTCTGCACAGCCCTGCACTGTGACATGTAAAAACTTATGTTCCATGTAATCTCCTCAAATATTGTTAAGCAATTTCTAATAGAACAGCACATTCATTGGCTCGATTGCTTTCAGTTGGTCTGTCCCCTGAAAAAGGGATAGAATTTTTAAAAATCAGATTTAATTAGCAGTACTAATTAAAAAAAAATTAGAAATAGTATCATATGAACAATTGAATTAAATAATTACAGAAAGAATTTTTTTCATAGTTCCACAGCAAATCGACACATGCTGAGCCCTCAATATAAAAAGGACATAGACCTGGTGGAACAGGTCCAGAGGAGGGCCACAAAAATGATTAGGGGTTGGAGCACCTCTGCTATGAGGACAGGCTGAGGG
>BJBW01000520.1:104758-117857 GCA_004320125.1 Scolopax mira | reverse complement strand
CCCTTCCGGCCCAGATGATTCTATGATTCTATGATCTTTGTCCTAATATGGTGCTGGAGCATTTGAATATTTTGACCTGAAGTCAAAGTGTAACTGGGAGACAAAGGTACATTTATAAATCTTGACAATATTCACTCTGTCATCATTTCTGCTACATCAGTATCTGCTACTGCATAGCTTCTGTATCTCAAAATGGAAATTAGTACTTTTCATAGCATCCTGTGGCTTTGCTATTTCAATAAGATAGTTAAAGAAAGAATTGATAGAAGGTAGAAGAATAAATGCTTGTTAAGCCTTCTTTTATTTTAATATAAATTGATACTATGTGGGAAAGAGAAGTTATTCCAATTGAGTATTTCAAAGGTGCCTTATTTTCAGCAGGAACACATATGCTATAGGAAAGGGTATGTGACCTGTAGAAACCCCCTCAGTTCTTTGGTCAGGGAGGAAATTTGTCACTGTAGTTGCCCTACCGTCTCACTCAGATTGGTCACTGAATGTGTAAAAGAAAACAAGAAAGCCATAACTTGTTTTACTTTTTTTATTATGTTCGAGAGTGCTCCTCTCAAAGGAGTGCTAAGTGCACTAACACCAACTTGGAAAAAAAATTTAAAAATTGTCAAGCTATATAAATAATTGTTCCTGAATGTAAAATCATGGCTTTACTTCTGTCAGAGGCCACAGTCCATCTATGTTGTCCTTGCTATAGTGATGAATCCTGTAGCAATTGTAGTCTGTAACTTTTGGCTGTTGCTGCATCTAGAAGTTTCAGGCAATCTAGGACCCAATATGCAGTGCTTTTCAGTTTCCTTTGACAGTTACATGTCTACAACATTATCCTATGCCTTGAGTCTGGTCCCTCCTGGAACGGTGACAGTAGAGAAGGTGCTGCAGCAAGGCTGGCATCTGGCACGTTTTTGCCCAGGGGAATGGATGAAAGCTTAAATTTCTCCTCTTGCTATTCTGGCTGTCATTTGAGCAGAACTATCCAGAGCAGGCCATGGAGATGTACAGAACTGTTTGCGTATCTCAGAGTTCACATGTAGGAGAAGGTGCTAAGTTTAGCAGGCTGTATTCCCTAGCCTGTTTGGCAACGCTGATGGATAAAAACTTCATTCTCAAATATCAGCTTTTACTTAAAAGAAGTCTCATTATTCCAGAAGCCAGTAAAATAACGTCTGAGTGATTCTCCTTAGTACCTCCAAACATTAGAGTCGTTTTTATCAGTGGCTTGTTTTAGTTGTTTAAAAAAAAAGAAAAATAAATTAATTCCATTAACATGTGAAATATGTTATTTTCTATTGAGAGATTATGTTTTCTTTTGAAAGCCTGCCAACAAACAGAGCTAATTTCTTTTGCTTCTTTGTACAGATACAGAGCCAGGTCTCTAGAATACTGTCTCCAGGATGCAGTTCAGTTTCAATTAAATGGCAACAGCTTAATACAGGTGCACCAGAGCCAATGCAGGCTCCTGCTCAAATACAGTCTTTATTTAACAACGAGAGACTTCTTGTCTATGGATTCATCCTTCACTGTACTCAGGTAAAGACTAGAATGCACATGCACTACTGGATAGAAATTCATATGTAAAACAATCTCAAAGGAAACATTACATTGTATTATATATTTTCTGTGCAACATGCACTTAGCTTCTTTTTCATTGCTAAATATAATGAAGTTACTTTTGAATTGTCGTTATTAGTCTTCCTTCTAAGAAATAGAGAGTTACCTAATTTAATATTTCTATCAGTGTGCTTTGGTAAATGCAGAATTCCGCTACTTGTCTCTGACTGTCCCCTTGTTGTAAGGGGAAATATTTATAAACCTAGACATGCAAAGACTTAAGGATTTGAGTTATATTTGGGAAGAAGAACAGCATGCATGTGTGCTGATAATATATCTTGAGAGAGAAGGAAACAGTATTACTTTTTTTTTTCCTTTCAGGCCACCTTAAGAGGAATAATAAATGATCAAGAACTACAGACTGTGGTGTCAACTACTGAACTACATAAGACAATAGGAGCAGCGAGTTTGGCCAACATTATACATGCCATAGTGAGACAAGCTCCACCCCAGTGCCTTAACAGAGCTTACCTCCCCAGCTGAATCAGTGGACTTGCTTCCTCTTTCATGAGCGTTCAATTTCAAACTCTTCTGCACTGGTGAAGAAGCTACTATACTATAGGATATGGCTGTGGAAAAGGGAATGGAAGGTATTAATCATATTGGTGGCATATGGTTTCTTTTAAGAGGATGGATGAAGGAAGGAATACTTTGCAAAATGTGATACACTATATGAAAATACAATATATCCCATGATATGAAATATCCCTTTGGTCAGTTGGGGTCAACTGTCCAGACTATGTCTCTCCCCAGCTTCTTGTGTCCCCCCTGCGTACTCACTGGTGGGACAGTGTGAGGAGCAGAAAAGCCCTTGAGTGCTGAGCAACAACACAAGATTGTGGAATCATAGGATTTGGAAGGGATCATCAGATGTCATCTAGACCAACCCACTGTACCAAAGCAGGTTCACCCTGAGCAGGTTGCACAGAAACACATCCAAGAGGATTTTGAGTATCCCCAGAAACAGTCAGGAGAGCCCTGGAAATCTTTGTCCCTCTTTTGAAACTCCTCAACAGAGGGAAAAATTGATTGTATACTTTTAGGTACTGTAGGCAGAAATAGAATTGCCTTGACTTCCTGGATGAAAGCAATTCTAAAGTGTGAATGTAAAAGGAGTCCAGTTTGCCTTTATGTAATGCATAGTACTTCACCACAGTGATTGGAATGGTGCAAATAAATGCAAGTAATGATTAAAGGTCTAAATGCTTCTCACGTGGAAGATTCTAAAAAGATAGGGCAGCTCAGATGATGATGTTTTATGCATCAGATGATATTTTATACAGGCTGGATCATTGTACTATAGAAAATTTTCTCTTTCAAATAATTATCATTAGAAGAAATCGTTTTGTTCTTCCTTCTATGGTGGAGTTGCAAGATTTTATTATAATAAAACTTTATTTCTACACACAGTGGTGTTCACTGGGCTTGTGAGTCGATCAAGAGGGCAGTTGAGTGGGTAAGAAGAACTGAAAGGTGATTTCCATCTATTTGCTATTGACTTGAACTTGGGAAAGACTGGGATTCTGCCACCAAGAAGATACTGGGTATCAAGTTTATCTAACACCAATTCTCCTACTGAAAATATTTAATCACATAATTCTTTAAGATAATAGCAGAGTTAGCTTTCTTTGCAGTTTTCCATAAATGTTTAAATTGAGAACATTTGTTCTTATATTATTACTGAATAATAATTCTTATAGTCACAGACAAAAATATGGAAATGAGTCTTACAGTTAGTGAATCTTGATTTTACATATATGTAGTATTTTCCTTGTAACAGTTAAAAATTACCTTAATGTTTCAATTTTATACAGTAGTCTCTTCGGTTCATTGCACATTATAAGAAGTGCACATTAGAAGAAGTTCTTTTATAATATCTTTGTTTTGATTTCTCTTAAATCTTATGTACTTCTTTAATGGCACAGTAAAGAAAGCATAATGTAGTAATTTAGTTAAATATGGCAGATGTTTGGACAGATACAAGAATGTGATAAACAAAGAACTAATAAATATCTTCATAATATATCAGTGTTTTTTTCCATTGGATGGTTTTGTATTGTGTGCCTTGAAATGCAAATGGCAGAAGAGTTATTTTTCTCCAGCACTGCTTTTCTTATCAGTCAGGTCAATTTCATAGAATCATAGAGTTGTAGGATGGTTCAGGTTGGAAGGGACCTTAAAGATCATCTAGTACCAAGCCCCTGCCATGGGCAGGGACACCTCCCACTAGAGCAGGTTGCTCAAATCCCCGTCCAGCCTGGCCTTGAACACCTCCAGGGATGGGGCATCCACAGCTTCTCTGGGCAACCTGTTCCAGTGTCTCACCACCCTCACTGTAAAGATTTTCTTCCTAATATATCTAATCTAAACCTCCCCTCTTTCCATTTAAAACCATTACCCCTCGTCCTATCACTGTACTCCCTGACAAAGAGTCCCTCCCCATCTCTCCTGTAGGCCCCCTTCAGGTACCAGAAGGCCGTTATAAGGTCTTCCTTTTTGTATTTTTATGTATTTATGAATACATAGGTCAGTTTTGTTAGGAGGAATGAGTTCTCTCTTTTCTTTTTTTATCTGCTGTTACTTTGTATTCTGATTTTATTCTGATGAAAACTAACTGCTTAGTTTTATTTTATACTGGACTAAACACCAAAGCATAGTAACAAAACCAGATTAAAGGTCATTAATTTAATGGGCTTTTCACAGGTGTTTGGGTGAACCCATAACCTCTCTGCACAGAATCACACTTTGTGATCTGAGGAAATGTAGTTACAGACTTAGTACAATTGCTTGCACTGGGGAGGGATCAAGTGTGTACAGAACATACTCTACACTTGTTTGTCCAACCATTGAAAATATTCAGAAGCAGGAGATTCCACAGCCACCACAGGTGATGTGCTGCACTGCCCAGGCAAACAGAGAATGCTCCTGAGCAGTAATATCAAAGTGTTGTAAGGGGTTACTAAGGAAAACTCTGGAATCTTTCACAGTAGTTTTCCAGACAATTTAAGCAAACGTCTGCCAAGAATAGAGTATATACACTTGGTCTTGTAGAGGAGGCTGCCAAGAGGGTATGTCAAAGTCCTTCTGTTTCTGAGGTGCTCTGAATCCTTGTTTTCACACGTGTAAGATACTGTTCTTTCTAGTAAACAACTAGCTTACTAGTTACAAAAAATCTAGTAAACAAAGATTTGTACAACATCTTCTATTTGAGAAGAACTACGACGTGGGTTTCTTTAAGAGCTATAAAGACCCTTTAACGTGGAAAATGATAAACTCACTTCTAAATCTGCTGTTTTCTTTGACCGTCTTTGTATGGTCAATTGCTGCATTGAAAGAGCTGGCAAAATCATACATAAAAGAAATATAATTTTTTTCCTTCACTGCAGTTAATTATTCAAACAGTTTGGTGTTTTCACTGTTGCAACAATACATCCCATACGGGTATGTACAAAAAGTATACGCTTACTCTACAGCCTGAGCTTCGTTTCAGTTTAATCTCTGAGATACAGCATATGAGCACTGGCTCTAGCAAGGGGAGTTGAATAAGCAAATAAAGTGTGGTTTATTTGCTTTTTCTTACAAGACTTTTGTTTTTCCTCCTGCATGTTACATTAAAAAAAAAAAAAGAGGCCAAAAATAAAAAAAAAAAAAAGCTGTGCTATTGTTTTCATAAAATCAGAATGGTTTAGGTTGGAAGGGACCTTAAAGATCATCGAGTTCCAACCCCCCTGCCGTGGGCAGGGACACCTCCCACCAGCGCAGGTTGCTCAAAGCCCCATCCAGCCTGGCCTTGAACACCTCCAGGGATGGGGCATCCATGACTTCCCTGGGCAACCTGTTCCAGTGCCTCACCAGCCTCACTGTAAAAAATTTCTTTCTGATATCTAATCTAAATCTCCCCTCTTTCAATTTAAAACCATCACTCTTCGTTCTATTACTACATGACCTTGTAAAGCATCCCTTCCCCAGCTCTCCTGTAGGCCCCCTTCAGGTACCGAAAGACTGTTACAAGGTCTCCCCGGAGCCTTCTGTTCTCCAGGCTGAACAACCCCAGCTCCCTCAGCATTTTAACGTGCAAAATACCCTGAAAATTAAAAGTTTTTTCTTAGAGAGAACCCCTATTCCCTAGCAGGACCTTGTCACGAGGTGCCCATCTACATGTTCCTTGTGCGTTTCCCCAAAATTTCCTGCGGCCGAGGGCGAGGAACACCTTTGGATCGGACTCTCCGCGTACTCTTGTCCCTTTAATTCGCACAAGCCAGGCCCCCCCCGGCCACCGCTCCTCCCGCCCGACGGGGCGGCAGCGCCAACCTGCCCTCCAGCGCCGCCGGGAACCCGCTCCCTTCTCCGGAGCGCCCGGAGCGAGACATGACGCGCAGCCCCCTGCTTCGAAGGCAGGGGGCCCTGGGAGGCCCCTGGCTGATGGGGCCAGGGCAGCGGGGCCAGACGACAGCCCGCCCCGGGGCTGCCCCAGTGGGATCCCGCCGCTGCTGCTGCCGCCGCCGAGAGTTGGGAGGCCTCCGGGCTGGGGGCCCCGCCCCTGCGCGTCACAGACTGGCGGGGCGCTGATTGGCTGGGGCCGCTGCCCCGCTCCCTCCTGGCCCAGCGGTGGATGTCGCAGCCGCTTTTCACCGTTGTCGTTTGAAATTCGGCCCAAAATGGCGGCGGCGGCCGGGAGTGGGGCTGAGGCGGCGGCGGCCAGGCTGGAGGGGGCGGAGGAAGAGGAGGAGACGGCGGCCGCAGCGGAGGAGGATGAGGAGGACGGGGATGGGGAGGAAGACGGCAGCGGGGATGGCAAGGCGGCGGCGGCGGCGGCAGCAGCCAGCGGCGGCGAGGCCAGCGGCGGCGGCGAGAGCGAGGAGGAGGAGGAGGAGGACGTGTTCGAGGTGGAGAAGATTCTTGACGTGAAGACTGAGGGGGTGAGTGTGCGGCGGGGCCTCCTTGGCGGGGCGGTGGCGGTGGCGGCGGGTCTCGGGGAGGCCGCGGCGGTGGGGCTGGCGGGCGGCCCGGGCGCTCCCTGAGGGGGCGCGGCGGCTGCCGGGGGGGTCGGGTTTCGGCCGCTGCCTGAGGAGGGGGCCGGGGCCGAGCGCTGGCAGCGGGGTGGGCCCTGGTCCTCTCCCCTGGCGTTCCCCGCGGGCAGGCAGCGCCCGGGCAGGCAGATTTTCCGGGACCCACCACGCAAAAACGGTAGTTCCGTTATAATTGTAACTTAAAACGCCTTGTGCGTAATTTTACAAGGAAGCTTTTTGTATCTTGTAGCTTTGGCTAAAGAGCCTAAACCTGTGATATCTGTACTATGTCGTTTGTTGGTTCGCATTGTTAAAACTCCTCTTTGGTCTTCTGTCTGGGCTGCAGAAGTGAGTGCAGAAATGGGCAAGATTGAATATAATGGAGAACTTGGAGGTGGGTTTCAGGGTATGTTTAGTGAGACTGCTTACTGGCTTATAAAACATATGGATACCTCTTAAAATAAGAGAGATTTCTTCCAATTAAAATAACTAGCTGTAGTGGTCTCTGCTTCATTTATACAGAAATCCTGTACCTTCTCTTTCTTTGAAAGCTGCCTCGACTGACTGAAGTTCTTCTAAAATTTCCTAAACCTTAAATATAAAAAATTATTAACAGCTGTTTTTTAAAATTATTTTGTGTCTGAAAATTCTTCATTTTAACTAATTCATGGTTGTTATTGTAGGCTTCAGTCAGGTATGTGCTAGTATACAATTCTGTCTGTTTAATGTAGAACATCCAGATTTTGAAACCTTTAGGTTGGAGAACCTTCAAATCAAGAATTTAGTAGATATTTGTGATGCTAATGTGATTAGGCTAACATGCATCGTGGGCGAAATATCTTGATGGTATACTTTTGAGGTAATATGGTATTTACAGCTTTGTCTGTATCAAGTGTTGGTCAAAATAATCAATTGGGTTGAAAGCAAGAGGACACCTCTTTTCTGCCTCTCCTTGCGGTGGAACCTAAAATCTATGCTTGTAGGGGCAGAGGGGGGTGAGCCATTCCACACACTTCTAAAGAGTACCAGAATACATCAAGTACTGGCTCTTAAAAATGTCATTTGCATGTGCTGGTATAAAGGTGTGTTGCATCCCCTCTTTCGATCATCCTCCTCCTCCAAGCAGTCTGTTTTGCAGCAGGTTCTTTGCTGTATACACTTGACATTTCCAGGCTGTGTTAATGTAAAAAAGCTTTAATTTCTTCATGTGCCTTGCCCAGTAGACATTGGTAGCAGCTTTGTAGCATGGGCTTCAGCTACATCAGCTCACCTTTCTGTTGCTCTTTGGGGGGGTGCTGTGCTCTGGTGCTTCACAAAGACAGGGCGAGACAGACACTGACACCCAGTTGCAGCTTCTGAAATGGCTGGAAAAAGCTGTGTGTTCCATCAGTGGACTATCTGTGGTCTGCTTTAGACTAGTGGTTCCCAGCTTGCAGATTCCTAAGCCTGATACAATGTGCCGGACAGTGGCCAACTCCCTGTATCTGCCTGGATTTTGTAAGTCCAGTTGGTGTGTTCCTGGGTCACAGCTGCAGAAGCAGCAGAGCTGGAGAAGCTCTTGTCTTCCACAGACCTGGTATTGCTGGGGTTGGTAGTAGTGGTAGGGTGAGGGACAGCACTCCTGAGGTGTGAGACCTGCTGATAAATGAAAGATTAAGGTGTCCTACTTAAGAGAACAAGCAATAAAAGGTTGGAAATGTTTCCTCTGAGTATATCTAGAAATTCTTTCATACTGCACCACAGTTATACTGAAACAACAGCCTCGTGACATTCCCCAGGGAGGGACCTTAACTGCTCTTTAATGACTTGGTGATACTTCAATAGAAGTTGGTTCTAGCCCATCACTAGGTATGTGGAAGCTACAGCAGTGTAAAAGTGCTTGAAAGTATTCTATCCTTTGTAAGTGATACAGAGGAAAGAACTAACAGTGAGTAAAATAATGCTGACAGGTGAGTGTGTGTCTGTGTACACACACACACACGTACATACACTGTGTGTAGGCTGTGTATGTATCTTTAGTAGTATGATGATCAGTCTCCTGTCTTGGCTTGAGCTACAGTTTTGTGTCACTCTCCATGTACTGGATGTAGAGCCATTAAACAGCCAAATACTCTTATGTTTGCATTAGACTTTATTTTATCCAGCTTTCTGAATTAATTCAAAAAGGACTTCTAACTCATTTTGTACTTGAATTACAAGTGTGTAACAGTGACTCCACAGGAAAGTGAAGTCCTGCCTCTGAAGTGGCAGAGCTCTGTACAGCAGACACAGGTGAGAACCCGCTGGCTGGGAAGCAGATGTGAAGGAAAAGAGCTGGGAGTGCCCGTGGCTGTGAACACCAGTCAGCAGCTCTTGCAGCAGAGGAGACACACACCTGAGACCGTGGCCAGCAGATGGAGGGAGGTGCTTCACCTCGCGCTGCTGAGATGCACCCTGAGTATTGTGTCAAGTTCTGAGCTCCCTGGACAGAAGAGACATGGGCACGTGGAGTGGAGGGTTATGAAAACAGTTCTGGGAGCTGGAGTACAGGAGGCTGAGAGCTGGGTTTGCTCTGACAGAAGAAGAGAAGAATCAGGGCTGATCATAGGGGTATCTGTATCTGCTGAATGAGAGGGTGTAGAGAGTTCGGTCAGATCTTTCTCGAGGTGCACAGGGAAAGGGTGAGACAGTGGAGACACAAGCTGGGACACAGGGAAAGGAATAGATATGCTTCACTGGGCAGGTTTCTGAGCAGCCTGATGTAGTTGGTCCTGTTATAACCTCAGTTTTTCTGTGACTGTAATAAGAAAGTCACTTGTTGTTTATTTCATGAGTACATCCACTAGAAGAAGGAAAGACAAGTGAGTGTGATTTTTGAAAACTAGTTCCCAAATCAAGAGTGTATGGTTAAGCTAAATTTTAAGAGGAGAGGTATTATGCTAATGTATCTGATTATGGGCTATTTATGTCTGTGAAGGAAAATACAGAAGATTGCAAGTCGAGTTGATTGCTACAGTTTAATGGCATATACATACACTTGGTGAAAGGTTAATAATGTTGCTCAGGCAAAAACATAAATTGATGGATATAAATAGATTCAATAGTAAGTGTCAAATGACAGTTCTTTGAAGCTTTCCTTCTCTGGGCTTGGTTAGCAGTGTAGGATCTTTCGGAGCATTATCAATCTATTTTTGATAGAAAGAGATAGTTATTTTTCTTCTCCAAAGGTCCTCTTGGTAGTACAGTTGCTAATACTTTTTGGGGGGTTGGTAGTTGTGTTGGTTTGTTTTTTAGAAAAGAAGTTCAAGAATGGCTATGTTGCTCCAATTTTCTTTTTTTTTTTAAACGGACAATGGATTTTCTGAAGTGTGGTGCTAGCTTTTGTCATCCATCTGTGTGAAGAGGTTTAGCCAATAAAGGTGACCGCATCGGTTTTATGGGACACGTCTCTGCTTCTCCGTTACGCTCGGTGCAGGAGGCCCCGAGCTGCCACTTGTCTGGCTTTATGAGCAACATGCTGAGTCCAGGCTAATAAGCCTGGCCTCTCAGCAAGAAAAGGAGTCCCATCTTGAGATGTTTTCAGACTTCTTGAAGACTTTAGAAGTTTTAAGACTACTTAATTTACTTAGGAGAAAGGCAAGAGATAATTTGTTGGAATGCTTTTTTTTTTAATGGTAAAAAACTTCCTAATCTAGCGAGAAAACAAGATGGAACCTAAAAGATGCAATTTCATCCTACGGTGAAGTTAAATGCTGTTGAAACAATCTGTCTAGGACTTTTATCTTTTAACAATATTTTTGTATCTAACTTCACTGAGATGCACACACTCAGATTTTGTATACGTTTAACTTTGGTGGGTTTGGGTTTTTTTTCCTAATTGTTGATATTTCAGTTTATCAAAAGTGGCATCAATTACTAAGCTAACATAAGTTACACTAAGTGACTGGTGTTAATGCATTATAAGTCTTGAGGTTTTGTGTCAACTTCTTCAGCAAAAAGAAGCAATTCAACCTTGGAATTTTTATAGCAGAAATACTAGAACTTAGGAAAAAAAAATGTCTTGTACCTGTCAGATCTATTTTAGTAAGATGACCGTAAATTTATTTTCTGTACATTATAGCTGTGATTCTGAGAAAATTCTAAATATTACAAATATTTGGGATAAAACCACTCGAACTATTGAATTGTTTTACAACCTGCTTAGTTCAGTATGTATTGCAGGTGGAAATTATCCTGGGAATTCTTCTGTCAACATTGTGTTGAACTCCTGTTATATTAATTTCTATATACACGAAGTGATAGATCCTCTGAGATCCCTGAGAATGGAGCACATGATGCAGTACTATACTGTGTTGTATTAAATGTTGGGGTTTTTTCTTACAGGGTAAAATTCTCTACAAAGTACGGTGGAAAGGATATACCTCTGATGATGATACCTGGGAACCAGAAGTTCATTTGGAAGACTGCAAAGAAGTGCTGCTTGAATTCAGAAAAAAAATTGTGGACAATAAGCCTAAACCTGCTAAAAAAGACATACAGGTGTGTTTCATATTTTAGTGTCTTCTGCTGAAGACGTAACATCATCTAGGTCCTGCTAACAGGAGGAGGGAGAAGGGAATCTCTTTGATCTATAAGTGTTTTGTTTCATGGGAAACTGAATATTGTTGCTGTTCTCTGGTTAGGGTTGGGGGTGTTTTTTTATCAATTGACAAGTTTGCTTGTAGACACTGAATACTTCCAAACCTTATTTCATTTTTTTAATGGTACTTTATAAAATGGTCTTTTTGGTTTGTTTTTTACATCATAAACAACCCCCTTTCCCTACCCACATGCATAGTGTCTTGTCCATGAATCTGGGTGCTGCTCAATTCAATCTCCTGTGTTATTGGCAGATTGGTGAGTTTTGGTTATGTGAACTATTAAACTTGCTAGGATAGGAATACAGAAAAACTCATTGCAAGAAAGCAGTGTGTGGCTTTTTCTTTTTTTTTTTTTTTTTTTTCTAACTGCTCAGTCAGTTTGAAAACAAAACCTGAGAGTATTTTTGAAAACTGTTACCTTCCTTCTGGGAAACATTTACCTGGAGGTAAATTTTACAAAATCAGGTTAATTTTTTTTTAATGTGAAATAGCTCAGATTTTCTTCTCTTCTGGGATCTGATTGTTGGACCTCTGATATGTTTCTTTGACTTGTTCATGTATTGGTGCTCATGCAAGCAGGTAGTAACATAATTTAGGTGAGCTAGAATTGTATTTACAAAGTTTACGATTTGGCAACGAAGAACGATGTTTGCAGTGACAAAAAGATTGAAGTGCCTAAAAATTTACTTTTCCCAAGCACAACCACTACCATTTTTATATAGTTTATGCCAAAGTGAGATGCGTTAATGGAAAAAGAAATCTTTTTTTTTTCCCCTTACTTTATAGAAACTGCCCTTAAATGATGATGTATTTGAAGCAGAATCTGACAGTGACTGGCAGAGTGAAACAAAAGATGATGTTTCACCAAAGAAAAGAAAAAAGAAATCAAAAGATGGAGAGGCTAGAAGTCCAGATGATCTGAAGAAGAAAAATTCCAAGTCTTCGAAACTCAAAGAAAAACCCAGAACAGAATGTGATAGTTCTTCAGATACTTTTGTTTCAGATTCAAAACCAAAAAAAAGGACTTTAGAATCCAAGGAGGATTCAAAGGACCCAAAGAAGCAAAGGAAGGAAGATGCTAAAGAAATCAAGAAAAAGAAGGGAGAAGTTAAAGATTCAAAACCAAAATCTAAAGAAGATTCTAAAGAAAATAAAAAATCACGGAAGGAGAAGCATGGAGATGTTCAGTTTGACTCAGAGTCAAGTACTCTAGATGATTCATTTTCTCAAGGAACTGATAATGAAAATTCAGACTTAAATGCTGAAAATAAAGATGAGAAGCAAAAGGTAGGAAGTGGAGAAGAGAGATTGGAACAAGAAATTGCTGAAAAAGATTCCCTTGTTGATAGGCATCTTGATGGATCAGCAAGTAATGAGGATGATAGTATTGATGTTAAGGTTAAAAGAAAGAAGAAAAAAATTCAGAAAGCTGAAGATTATAAAGAGGAAGGTAGAAAAGTGGAAACTCAAGATGTCTATTTAGAGAAGAAAAGCGTGCACAAAAAGCAAAAAGGTCAAGAAAAAGTAAAAACGGTACCAGGAGAGTTGGAGAAAGTGTCGCCTGCTCCTTCACCAGTGCAGAAGAGTTTGAAATTGAATGCTGATGAAAGAGGATGCAAGTCCACTGATTCAGCTGGGGAGGTAAGCTCTGTTAAGGCACTGGGGTGGAGTCTTGGCATTAAATCAAACCTTTAAGGTACAGCTATCTCAAAAGGCTTCTGTTCTTTTGCAAAGAGCAAAAGAGCAAAACCTAAATTGGCAAAGAGCAAAACATAAATTGGAGAGTTTAATGAGCTGAATTCTGCTAAAGAAAGCCCATTGCATAATGTAGAGGAAAAACAGGAAAAA
>BJBW01000520.1:8563-104570 GCA_004320125.1 Scolopax mira | reverse complement strand
TCTTGAGCAACTCTCCATCCAATTTGGCACAATTGAAGTGTGCTTTTGAGCTAAAACACACACTTGATCTCTGTCAAAAGCCACCTGCTCCATTATACTTGTGTTAGCTTTTACCTGGGAATTGCTGAAATAATTTCGAAATCCAAGTCTCCCAGATAATTGTGCTGCTGGCTTGTCTTCTTGTAATCCCTGGGGTGCTTATAGAAAATGCTTAGTTGCATGATATGGTTTGATATTAATTACAAATGCTGTACCTGTTATAAGAAATGAGGTAAGCAAACCTGAGAATATTTTTTTTTTATTTAATACAGTAGTGTGCTAAGAAAAGTTGGATGGTAGGGGTAAAAGAAAAAAAAATGGAAAGAAAAAAAAAAAACCCACCAGTATTTCTCAAATGTTTCTGAGAATATAAATTTTTTCAGCTGCTTCGGATTGTTCTAATACAGTTTCCACTTTCTAGAACTTGGGCTGCTTGGAGAAATTCCTTTCTGATTTATAACAATTGCAGCCAAAACACCTTGATACCTACTGGATTATATCCCACTTCTTCTGAGGCCGTAATTCGGTGGTGATGAGTTTCTTCTGTAAGTTCAGCTGTGGTCCTCTGCTTAAGATTAGTATGTATGGAATAGACCACCTTAAACATAAGGATGTTCATTTTGAGGTAGAGAACTATGTGGCATAAACTCAGAGTAGAGCTACAAAAATGGTGTTTTTGCACATATAGGCATAGCACAGTTTCAAAAAATTATTTAACTGAAATAGTATGTCCCTTTATTACTTGAGTATTTTTTCATAGTTTGAGGCTATAACATTCATGAGAGAGACACATCAGTGGTGTTAATCAGATAAATCTTTGGAATTGTCTCTTATTTACAAGCAGTATTTACAACAGTTCACTTACAGCTCTGCAGACAGTGCTGAGAGCACTGTGTGCCTTTCTCCTGGTTGTGTTCCATGGAAGGACACCCTCCAAGGGACCAAGGAAACAAAGAACATATTCTGCTTTTTTTTTTAAGTCTAGGAGGTTTAAACAATGTTTTCTGTGGCTGGCTAGTTATTCTCCAGAGTTAGCTGTGGACTTATATGGGTGGGTTTGGTGGAGAGTTCTGGAGGTTTTTTGGCTTCACTAAACTGTTGGCCCAAGCAGATTATTCTTTTCAAATATAATCACTGCGTATGTTTCAGCCACCTTGTGCAGCTCTGAATACAGAACACTGTCATGACAATTAGAGTACAGTATTCTCTGTTTGGAGTCAGTTTGCACACTGAACCATCCCTTCCATTCGACTTACCTCCAAAAATAAATGTGTAGTGTACGTTGTGCATCTGATCAGCATTGGAAATCTGGAATAGAATTCAGGATTACTACTTTTAACAGCCTCTCTCTGAAGCAAATACCTGGTAATCCCTTTAGTAAGTGATAAGCCTCCTCCTAAATTGTTGATCTGCCAGGATCAACATCTGTCTGTGCTATCACATCAGTGATCAAAAGCTGAGGTTTTGTGCAGGAGAGAGGATGAGAAGAACAGACTAAATGTCTGTCTCAGCTCGGCTAACGCATCATGATGCACCAAAATCATCTATTTTAATTAACGTTTTTCCTATGTCAAAGAGAAGGTAGCGTTTAATGATACATTCAATCTGTGCTTCTTGTGGGGACTTCTGGGGCAGTTGTTCAGAAAGCTAGTGCTGTTCCATGGACCAGGTTGATGTCAGGGGCTGATAGAAAACCATGCCAAGGAGCCTTGTCCCACCTACTCTGCAGCTTGAAATTTGCTGGCTAAGTGGAGAGTGAGGATGAGAGGGTTACAGGTGGAGAAAGGCAACCTTTGGTGGAAGTAGTAGAACTCTGTTTTGTCAATTTTGATTTTTATATCTATATCTGACAAATTTCTCCTGTGGTATTGGGTATTGCCATGCTCAATCTTCTGTGGGGATATAGTGGGTTTGGGTGGATTTTTCTGAGTGTTTTTCACAAATTTCTGTTGCTGTAACGTTCTGTATATGTAAATTGGAAAACTTGGAACCTGTATACAAATGTCAAGTTTTCTCAGTTAAGGTTCAAGTCAGTGCTATCAGAACTGCTTTAAATATGGTGCTTCAAATACTTTGAAATAAATACATTTTATTCAGGTTGCATATTTGGAAGAAATGAAAAGTTTTGGCATATTTGCACTTCGGTCTGAACTGAAGTTGTAACAGTTTGGAAATAACACCTCTTCTCTTACAGAAGCCATCACAGACTTAACTCCTGCTTCACCTGTTTAATTCTTTTCTTAGGAATGTCCAAATGTCTGTTACATACAGGTTTCAGTAGTATTAACTTTAAATATATTTCCTTGTTGGAATGTTGAAATAATTTATTTGCTATTTTTTCTTCACCACTTTAATTTGATCTTTGCTCTCAATATCAGGAGAAAGAAGTAATGAAAACTGAAACAAAAGAAAAATCTCAAAAAAGAGAGTTTGAAAAAGAAGAAAGGAGTGGGAAAGAACAAAAGGGCCTAAAAAGTAAGTGCTAACTCCTTAAAAGGGAGAAGAGAAAGACCCTTCAGGACATTCTCCTCTTACTTCTACAAGAGCTGGTATTGTATAGTTTTGTACCACATACCAGAAACAAGAATTTCTGGTTTTATTTTAGGAAGCAAAAGTCTACTCTTCAATGACTTTGTTAATATAAGCTTCATGAGAATGCTCTATTTGCATGTATGAAGTGTGGAAATGTATGGAAATTAACATTTTTATAAACAAGTCAATACTTTGTTCTTTCTCGTTTAATATTGTGAGCTATTCTTCTGTAGCACGGAACAGTAATCTTATTTTAGGGTCATTTATCCAACTATTGGCTATTTCCAGAACTCTTCTGATGATCTTATGAATAGACGCTTTATATGTTTGTAAAAACTAGTAGAGGTTCCTGTCAGAGAAACTTCTCACCTCTTGCTTTAGCCACAATGATGAGTTACCTTGTACAACCCTTAAAATAGCAGCAGAATCAGAAGATTTGATTTGAAAGAAAATGTCTACGTTGTGTTTCTGTTCTTAGTAGTATAATGGAGTATTAATGTTAACACTCTTGATCTCAATAAAATTCTGGATAATTTTGTTCAGGATAAATTCTCTCACTAGTCTGCTGAGGATGAACTGAGGAAAACCAGGTTAATTCCACCCTTAATAATCATGAATGTTTACAGGATAAGCTATGGTGCTTCAAATAGCTGTTGCTATTTGAAAGTAGCAAAGATGCTGACAATGCTTAAGAAAAGTAGTAACAAACAGAGTTATTACTTATTTTTTCCTTATCCAGCATGTGTCCACATGCTCATCACAGATATTGAGCCATATTTTCAAAGTAGTAATTTATGCATATTTCTAAACTACATTCCTTAAAAAGAAGATGGTACCGTGTTGAAAGCAGTCAGAACTTGGGCTTGTTCAGGATAGTTGGAGGTTAGCTCTCCCCAGTTTTTGGCTTCTGTTGCTAAGGTTGCTGCTGTGTTTCAGCAATTATTAACTTATGGACAGAGAACAGCCCTTTTCTAAATGGACTCTGGTCACTCACTTAAACTTTGTTAAGTAATAGTCTTTAGTGGCTCAAGTAGCCACTCTTGGTAACTGTCTTAATATGCTAGGCTTTAAGGACATCAAAATCACATTTGATTTGTTTAATGTAGCTTCAGAAATAAAAAGTGAATATTCTTAGAATAACTGTAAAAAGGAAGAATATTTGCTAGAATATAAGTTCATAGAAGAGAAAATCAAAAGACAATGAAGTGTATGTGTATGAGGAAAGAGTATAAGAGATGGGACAAAGATGTGGACTTACACTGCTGCAGAAGTTGATGGAGGAGGAGAGGATACGTGTCAAGTGGAGAGCTCTGATGAGCAGTGGAAACAAACACAGGGGAAGGTTGAGCACTGGCAGTTAATATTTTCCCCGTTCCTGCCTGCATCTTTTAGTGCTCCAGTTCTTGTCTCCCCAGGAGGCTGAAATGAGGTTTTCTTTGGAAACTCACTGCTAACTTTTCAGTGTGTTTCCAGTGTGGTTCTGCTATTACAGTAATGAAGTGTTCACCAGCTGGTATCATTTCAGCCTAATTTATTACAACAAATAAGCAGTTTCAGGTAAAAACATTTTATGTCCATTTGTAACGTAGCATTCATTGTTTGGAACTGTTCCATGCTGACTTCCAGAGTCTATTTGAATGAAAAATAGTAGTATGTTAAGCTACTGATCATTGAAGCAATAGCAAGCAATGAATGGTTTGGAAGTTTATGAAGTTGCTTATTGCTTATTTTTTCTTCCTCCATAAAATCAAATACATAATAGATGGCAAGCAGCAAGTCTTGAGTTTGGGTATGGACATGCAGTTGGAATGGCTCACACTAGAAGATTTTCAGAAGCATCTTGATGGAGAAGATGAGAATCACATGTTAACAGAACCAGTATCAAGTAGTGAGTAGTTGCTGGGAGGAGTGGGCATTTCTTAGGAGGCATTTCAAAGTGAGATATCGTATCGACTCTATTGAATTTATTTTCTAGCTCTCCTGAGGGATGCTGTTAAAAGTGGAGATTATATGACAGTAAAGATGGCACTTTCTTCAAACGAGGAATATAATCTGGATCAAGAGGTAATTTGCCTGCAGTAGAAGTATTGGAGGGTGTGGGAGGGAAGAATACAAATTTGTATTTGAAAAGTTTTCCCCTCTTCCTAGAAGCAGATTTCTGTCTCACTTGGAAAAAAAGCACAAGGTGGGGTAAGGGAGTACACACCTTGAGGCTTCAATATTCAGTACTCTCTTCTTCCAAATTAAAAATGAAGTTTGATCGAAGCATCCCAGTAGCTGGATATGCAGCACATTTGCCCCCTGGATTTAACAAATGTTTAATGTGCAACCTCACATGGTGTAAGGAATGAGGATATCCATCAGGTCAAATGGCTAAACTACGTAAAGCATCTATACACTTTTTAAAAATGAACACTGGATGTTCTGTTTGACGTGCTGGGACTGTTTCACTCCCTGAATAATTATTTTTCTGCCAGTTCTTCATCATCTGTGTTCTTACTGTTTTTTCTTTCAAGGATCTGTTTTCCTGTTAAGTAGTACTAAAGTTCCATTTTTGAGGATTAAAATCTCTGGTACCAGTATTTTCATTGGTGATCTTGTGTAGCTGAATTATGTAGCATTTTGAGAATGATACCTTATGCTAAGACTTGCCAATGTCAAATGGATGACTGAGGCCATCGTGTTATCTTTAAATTGTAGCATCTGGTGGAAAATGCAAGGAGTGAGGCCACTCACAGAATCCTCTTCGTACTTGTACTCTGATAAAATCCAAAAGCAGTGCTGTGGTCACAACTGTCTTGGGCCATTGTGTTTTTTCTTCAATGGCTTCTGATTTCATTTTCCACTGTCTTGCTGTCTTCCCCTCCCTCAAGACACCTTGCTGCCTTTCTTCCTGACTTATTGTGGTTTTTCTCCTTCTTTTTCTGGTCCTCAGAATGTTACAGGTTTTGCAGATAGGGAGCTCAGAGTGTGAGCCCTGTGGACAAGAGAAGTGGGAGGTGATAGTTTGCCAGTATCTGGCACCCATGTCTGTGTGAATTCTCCTGCCAGGGAGGGGAATCTTTGAGAAACCTGATGACACACTTGCAATTTTTGTCTTGCAGCTTTATCTTAAAGTATTTGATTTTTTAATTTATTTTTTTTTTAAATGGCAATGATTCTTGTTGCAGGACTCAAGTGGAATGACCCTAGTCATGCTTGCAGCTGCTGGTGGACACGATGACCTTCTACGAGTCTTAATCAGGAAAGGAGCTAAAGTTAATGGTAGACAGAAAAATGGAACGACTGCGTTGATACACGCTGCTGAAAAGGTTTGCTTGGTTATCGTCGTATTTGTGGTTCTTGGCTCTTTTACTTGTGTTTAAAAGTGGTGCATCATTTTTTTTCCTCTTGGTTAGTTAGCAGGGTGACTAAGTGCACTGTTTCAGCAGCTCTGGTTACATTAACATAAATAAATTCTGATCACAAACCCTACCATGAGTAGAGAATGTCATAGGGCTACCTAGAGGGAAAGTGGAGGCAAAGGGTATCTCTGAATTCTCTGTCGTGGGGACTGAAGCTCTTGTGTTAGAATTGCTTTGATTAATGCAAGCTTACTTTGTTCTTCCTGTGGTGCTCACTATTGCAAGGTTTAGAAAAAAAAGTAATAATTGTTAGTACTGGTGGCTGTCTGCTTGCCTGAGTCTGAATTGCTCTTTGCTAGCCATGGGAAAGAACACTGTTAATTGTGTTATGCCTCATGCTTGGGGTTTTACTGTTGGATTTTAAATAAATGTCACTATATATTCTGAAACAAATCCCAAATATTTTCTACTTATTTGTCTTGTGGTTTATTTTTTTCAGAATTTTCTAACAACAGTAGGTATTCTTCTGGAAGCTGGGGCATATGTGAACATGCAACAGAGCAGCGGGGAAACTGCTTTAATGAAGGTAAATTCAGTGTTTGTCCTGGCACAGTTTAATAATAAATACTTTTGGCAAACTAATAAAATGTAAAAGTGTATTTGTAGAATTGATTTAGGGAAGATGTACTATATTTGAAATACAAATACTACTCTTAGCTCTTCTCGGTGATGTTAATCAATTTTTTTTAATGTACTGTTATATCTAAACAGTAAATGCAGGTGCTGTCAGCACACAGTGCTAAATGTAGCCCAGCATCCTCTTCCATTGTTTTGCTCAAAGAAATGCACGTGTGGTCTTAAATACAAGAGAGAATCTGGTTGTCATCAGGAAGAGGAAAATTCCAGAAAGGAGAATCTTTCACTTGTGTATAACTGTGATTGATTTTTGTTGTTTCCTTGCAGGACAGAAATTAAGTAACTGGTTTGCAGTCTCGTTCTGGAGACTGCCTGTTCTGCACCTTTACTACCCCCATCGCAGAAGAATTTTTTTGTTGTTGTAATGGGACAATTCTAAGACCCTTAAAACAGTCTTTGATCCTCTTAATATTTTTTTTTTTAATCAAATAGTTTCATCAAAGTTCCTCTTCCCGATAAATGTACTGTATTTGTATGTGGGCTGTTCAAGGGAGTTTGTTTGCAGAAGAGGTTATAAAAGCTTTTCTTTCCAAGACAATGGGGTATTGTTTCTCTTCTGTCCTCTGCAAGGCTTAACAAGTGTGGGGAGCCCACATCTTCTGTAAAGAAAATGATAACACACTTGTGGTTTCCTCAGCCAGTTCAGTCCAAAATCCCTTCGTAATTTGGCTGCCTCTGAACTGCAGTTTTGACCTTCATTGTTTTTAAAGGTTTTATTAGTATTTGATGCACAGCTGTACGTACTTTCTAATTGGCAGCCTACAGGGACTTATTCTGGATATTTGTTTTGCTGTGCAGATACAAATAATAGCATCTTCATTTCCAGTAACTTTCTGGAACAAGTTTAGCTGTGTGTGGATAGGGGTATAAATCGGGTGCTTATCAGGTCACAACTCCTAACTGTAGGAGTTGGATCATATTTTTTTAAAAGCTGGGGTGGGAGGGGGGAATTCTTGGCACTTAATTCTTTTCTCTGAGGTGGTGTGTGGATTTTTGTGAGATTTTGTTGGAGGGGGTGCAGGTGGTTTTATTTATTTATGGAAGATTATGGACTGAAAGCACAGATGAGGATTCAGAGCTGAAATTTAAGAAGTTAACTTTTGAAAGGCCTCATGAAGATAGAAATGTCTGTCTCTTGTGTCTTTTCCTAATTTGTCGTGGGTGTTTTAAAAGCAAGTGACCAGGAGCATTCCTTTGCATTCTTCAGTAAAGCTTTTGTCAGACTTCCCTGTACTTCTGTCAAGTTTTTGTTTGACGTGCTCTGAACCTCTTGCTGTAAGTAACGTTGAACAGCTGTGGACACTTTAGCAGTTGGTGACAGTTTCCTTAGTCATTCTGAATATTTCTGCAGAAACCCATTTATTCAGGTAAACAATCACAAGAAACTTTACGGTTACTGAACTCCAGCAGGTTAAATGTTTTCACAGAACTTTGGGGGTTTGTTTTATCTATTTTTTTTTTATGTTTTTCCTCCCTAATTAAGTCCAATTGGTAATCCTGAGTGTTGCTGTTTCTGTGGGACCAGATGTGTAGTTGTTGCCTGGGTAAAGATAAAATATTTATGAAATGTGATCCTGAGTTTCAAGTTATGTCAGCGTTTGCAGAGCAAATACCTAAGCTTGTTTTCTGATTATTTTTTATTATTATTATTTATTTTAATGAAGTTCTGCCCTTCTGCTTACTTCAATGTTATGCTCTGTTCTTGAAAATTTGTCATTTACATTTTCTCACAGGCTTGTAAAAGAGGGAATTCAGATATAGTGCGGCTGATGATTGAAAGCGGAGCAGACTGTAACATTTTGTCAAAGCACCAGAACAGCGCCCTGCATTTTGCCAAACAGTGCAATAACGTACTGGTGTATGAGCAGCTCAAGAGTCATCTGGAAACGTGAGTAAACTGTACTTTGAAGTTTGTTCTGATGAAGTTTGCAATTCCAGGCATGTCATGATTTTGGTTTAAATCAAGGGGAAGAGGGGGAAGATTTTAGGAAAGAAAACAGAAAACAGATCTGATTAGAAAGCTAATAAATCATATGAAATGAAAACAATGTGAGGTAACAGAATGAGCAGACACTTGCTTAAATGCTGAGCAGAAAGGTGAAAAGGAGGAAAAGGGAATTACTGGAAGTGAAAGATTCCTTAAACTAGAAATACAGCAGCCGGGAAAACTAAAGTGTGTAAGCACTGGACAGTTGAATGTAAACTCTTATTAGTGCATGCCAAAAAAATACTTTGCTAAAAAGCATTAAAAACATCATAAACAACCAAGAACACCAAACAAAAACACCGTGAAAAATCAGTGCAGGTAGTTAGGGTGTTGTTGGACCCTTAAAAGTCAGCTGTGAGCTGAGGGTGCAGGGGTAAAGCTTTCATGCCGGTGAGTGATGGAAATGAAGATCTTCATCGCCCAACAGAACGACTGAAGTGCTGTTTATGTGGTATGTGAGGCATTCTGTCATAAGGTCATGCAGAAATACACTGAGCTGATGAATACTGAGCTAAATGGAGACAAGATAAACAGAAAGAGAAGGAACAAGCTCTTTAAATATCAATTTGGAGGAATACTGATAGTTAAAGTGTTAGGGCAGAGAATTGGAACCAGCAATCTCTGAACTTGGAGAAGACTCGGGGAGAACCTCAGAGCTTCTGCAGCAGGTGAGATTTTGCCAGGAATGTGCAGTTAGCACATATTAGAACACTGGCTCAGCACAGGTTCCTTCTGTTGATTTATGATGATGTTTTCCTAATGGTTTATCTATAAAATAAAAGACAGATTATCAAGTAGTTTGTAGTCCAAGATTGTTCTCTTCTAGTGTTTAGAAAGCCCTGGCTGTTTTCTGTTTCTGATCTCTTGAGGTTCCCATCAGCAAATGTCCTAAATCTATCTGGACAGAAGCTGTCCTGTGGTGGTCACTGGTATGTGCTGTAGTACTACCAATATTCTTATTCTATTTTAAATAGTTACTAGCGCTCGCTCTTTAGAACCTTATTAAATGCTAAATTTCAGTGGACTAGGAAGTCTGAAAAGTGTTTTTTAGACTAAGAAGTCTAATAAGTAAGATCTATAAGCAACCATTTCCATGTGATCATTGCAGTGGTGGGCAAACAGAGGTTTGGGAGTGCTTCTGTAAGGCAGAACTCTGTGGAACATCTGCAAAGCAAAATGTCTGGTAAAAAACATTTTAGGGCAAACCAGTAAAATACAGATAAATACATTTCCAGGGCAAGGTTGTATTTGCCTATGAATTCTAAAGTCAGTCAGTTACAAAACTACAGAATCACAGCAACACAGAATGGTTGAGGTTGGAAGGGACCTCTGGAGATTCATCTTGTTAAACTCCCCTGCTCAGGCAGGGCCACCTAGAGATGGTTGTCTAGGACCTTGTCCAGATGACTTTTGAATATCTCCAGTGATGGAAACTCTGCAGCCTCCCTGAGCAACTTGTGCCAGTGCTTGGTCACCCTCACACTAAAAACATATGTCCTGATGTTCAGAGGGAACCTCCTGTGTTTGTTTCGCGTTGTGCCTATGGCCCCCTGCCCAGCCACCACTAAAGAGTCTGGCTCCATCCATTTTTTCCTCCCTCACTTCAGGTGTTTATTGATCTGTTGGTAAGATCTCACTGCACTCTCTTCTGAACAGCCCCAGCTCCCTCAGCCTTTCCTCGCATGTCAGATGCTCCAGTCCCTTCATCATCATCTTTTTGGCCCTTCATTGGGCTCTCTCCAGTATGCCCATGTCTCTCTTGTAGTGAAGAGCCTGGAACTGGATGTAGTATTCCAGGTGTGGTCTCACCAGTGATGAACAGAGGAGAATCCTCTCCCTTGGCCTAGTGTAGCTGAGCGTTGTCGGCCTTTGCAGTGAGGGCACGTTCCTGGCTGATGTTGACCCTGGTGTCTGCCTGGTCCTTTTCTGCCAAATTACTTTCCAGCTGGGTAGCCACCAGTGTGTACTGGTGTCTATGGTTGATCCTCCCCAGTGCACGACTTTGCATTTCTTTTGAACTTCATGACATTCCTGTGGTCCATTTCTCCAGCCTGTCAAGTTCCCTCTGGATGGCAGCATGACCCTCTGGTGTGTCAGCCATTCCTCCCAGTTTTGTATCCTCTGCAAACTTTCTGAGGGTACAGTCTGCCCCATAGTCCAGGCCGTTAGTGAAGATGTTAGAGTATTGACCCCAGGGGTGCACCAGTAGTGACTGGCTTCCAGCTAGAATTTGTGCTACTACTGATTTTTGCTGAACTGGTGGGTTCTGATCCAGTTCCTTACTGGGAGGACAGTATTGTTATACCAGTATTTGTAGTTCTCTGTGAAGCTTGCTTGAGGTATTGCAGATCACGGCATCGTCTGTCTGTCCTGAGCAGATGGAAGCTATATGGAGTCTTTTCTTCTTAGAGCAGGCTACATGGAAAACAAAACAAAAAGTGCTAACAGCATAAAACCTAATAATTTTTCAAACATGGGAAACTTGTCAAAGTCAGCAGGGGCAGTTGAAGTGGGTAAATGGAATATACTGATTTTCCCTGAGGGAAGGAAATCGTGACTTGTGAGTGACAGTTTTGAAGGCAGCAGATGCAGATACGTGATCTGGTACCTGCTGCTCCGTTGCTTTGAAACTTTGTCACTCGTTCACTATTGGATGCCTTTTCCAGTTCATTTCCTATTTAGAACCTGTCATCCTCAGTTTTGGCTCATCTGAATAATGATTTTTGGATGATAGTGAACATGTAATTTTGCCAGCGAAATGGCAGTTGAAATTAAATATTGATAAATGCAAAGTGATGTCCGTGGGGTGTCCCTGTGGTGATATGAGTCACACGGGGAGTGACACAGCTCCTCCCAACGGAGGAAGCTTCTGGACTCATTACCTGAAAGTACCAGCTCGGTGCTGCTTGTCAGTCAGAAAGGAAGAAGATATAGTGGATCTGAATATAAAATGTAAATCCACAGTGTCCAAATGCCTTAATTAGCATGTGCCATTCCACTTACCTTACTCCAAAAACAGGGGAAGCAAAAAGGAAAAGTTGAAGATGACTGGAGATGGCTTCTGTGAGGACAGGCCCCGGGCAGTGATGCACATCACCTTGGGACAGATTAAATGGTCAAAATTTAAAATAAGATGGGCAAACAACAAAAAATAACCCAAAGCCAAGAGACGGGTTCTGCAGGCCATCCTGTTGAATGATTTAGTGATAGGTTAGAAATGGAGTAATATTTTTGCACAGAAAAACCGAATTATGGATCTCCTTGCTGCAGAATGCTGTGGTCACAGCTGCATGGGATTTCAGAAGGGATGAAGTAGATGTAAGGGGAGGTGTGATTTGGCTGCAGTCTCTAGTTTTGAATGCCTCTAAATCCGATTGCTGGAAACTAGGACAGAAAAACCCCAGCTGTTCAATTTCCCGTATTTAATATGGCTTTGTGTAGCATCTGGAAGCTGGTCTGGATGGGCTTCTGGGCTTGCTCTGGTACAGCAGTTCCTGTGGTGCCTTTCTTCTCAAAGGCTTCAGGTTTAGGTTCTGCGGGTGGGGAGGGGAGCATGCCCTGAATAATCGCTGGAAAAGCCATAAAGCTGAGAGTCGGGACCTTTGCCTTGTAAAAGGTTTTAAAAACCGTTTGTGCCGAAAGAGCTTTGTGAAGAGGATAACTCAGTGACTCAGTAACCTGCTTGGGAAGGTGCCAACCGCCGCTCGGGAGCGTGGTCGGGCTTTCAAGGCTGCACTACTCGCTTGAATTAAACCACCACCACCCCCAACCCCCCAAAAAAACCAAACAAAACCCCCCAATTTGGCTATTTAGTGGTAGGGTAGCTACTTTTTCACTGCATTATTAGTAGAGTTTAACTGGGACCTGCATTTTTCTTAAAGTATTGCCAGTAAAACTATACAACGTAAAAATAAACAAATAAGTCACTGTACTTGCGGTCAGATTGGTGAACTGGGGACATATTTCTACATGAAGAAACTTCAAAATATGTGGCTAGTTGGAATGATTTTTAATCTGCTGCAGTGCATTTGTCTCAGCTTTTTATTATTGTGGACCGGATAGATGAATTTCACAAACAGATTGTGTACAGATTGTGAACAGTGTTTATCAGAACACTGGCAAAATGTTTTATTAAGGAAATATTGGGACTTGGGGTTCATCTATGTGTTAATGAGGTGATGAAGGCATTCACTCCTGACAGTCAGCAATCCAGAAAGGTAATCTGGGATCCTTTTTTTGTGCCAGCCCTCGAAGTCTGTCTGATAAAGTCATTTTACTTTATGTACAGGCCTCACTTGTTTGGTCTTCTAGGCTCTCAAGAGTAGCAGAAGACACCATCAGGGATTATTTTGAAGCTCGTCTTGCTTTGCTGGAGCCAGTCTTTCCAATCGCGTGTCATCGTCTCTGTGAAGGGCCAGACTTCTCCACGGATTTTAATTATAAACCCCCACAAAATGTGCCAGAAGGTAAGGGGAGGGTTGTGGTGGTGGTGGATTTGTTTGGGGTTTGGTCTTTTGGGGGAGGGGTGAGAAGAGGGGAAGGTAGAACAGTGTGTTAAGAAACTGTCTTCTAAGTATGTCGTGAAGTATGGGTTATGCAAAATTATTTTTGTATGGCTTACTGTATTGCAGTACATCACGTTAAGGATGCTCCAGTTATGGTGTATAGGGAGAATAAGTCTTTTGAGGAGCTGCTGGGATTGTTCAGCCTGGAGAAAAGGAGGTTGAGGAGACCTTACTGCTCTCTACAACTATCTCAAAGGAGGCTGTAGAGAGGTGGGGGTTGGTCTCTTCTCCCAAGTCACAGGCGACAGGACAAAAGGAAATGGCCTTAAGTTGTGCCAGGGGAGGTTCAGGTTGGATATTTGGAAAAACCTTTTCACTGAAAGCGTTATTCCTGAAAGGCATTGGAATGGGCTGCCCAGGAAAGGGGTGAGACACCATCCCTGGAGGTATTTAAAAGATGGGTTGACATAGTGCTGAGGGACATGATTTGGTGAGGGTTTTTTTTTAATCAGTTAGGTTGATGGTTGGACTAGATGATCTTAAAGGTCACTTCCAACCTAGACAATTCTATGATTCTGTGAAAGTGGTTTTGTCTGCCTGTTTTTCTGGTTGTTAATATAAGCTGTAATAAATGTTAATAAAAGCTGTAATATAAGTGTTCTAGTTCTTGATTATTGGTATCCTTTAGAGAATTAAGAAGCCTTATATAAGTTTCTGTATTAAAATGAGGCATTTGTGGGTATTGAAGACTGTAGCTTATTGAATTTCCATGCAGTACATAAAGATCTATAACTGACGTTGCTTGGTTGTCCCAGCTGAGAGAACAGACAACCCAAACCACGTTAAATTCCATAAACCTCTCTGGGCAAACTTAAAACCCCAGAGCTGGACCGCACCGAGGATCGCTGTGTCCAATTTGCTTTCCTTTCCAACAGCCACATCACGCTCTTGCTGCTGCCAAAAGACCTCAACTTAGTGACCAAGTCAGTTGTGTTCTGTGCTGGGATCCACTGGCTTGCGAGACTGGGTTTGTGTATGTTGCTTTGATACTGCATTGGTGTTTAAGATATACTATATAATATTTATATTTTTATATCCATTTGTCCCTAACTGTCCTCAAATATTCAGTGTATGTGATTGTTCTGAATAATGCATCTCATTTCAAATCCACGTGACTGAATTGCCTTCCCTTTCAGGATCTGGAATTCTTCTCTTTGTTTTCCATGCAAATTTCTTTGGCAAAGAAGTCGTTGCTCGGCTCTGTGGACCATGCAGTGTACAAGCTGTGGTTTTAAACGACAAATTCCAGCTCCCTGTATTTTTGGTAAATCTTTTCCTATAATTGATTGACTGTAAAACTGCTTTATGAAGCCTTTATGGAGCAGCCTGGGAAATCCTAGTGCCTTAATTTGGATTTTGAGCATTGTGATGAAGCATTTTTTTATCATGTTAGGGTTGTTTGTTTTTAAAATTGTAGTTCTCTCCATATACAAAGAGGAATTAAGTTCAAACCCTGCATATACCAGACTCCCTAAAAACCTATGCCTTAAAAGACATAGCACTGGACAGCCTGCTTCTAGGTGGCCCTGCATGAGCACCAGATGGTGCCTGGTTGGAGTGGATGACCTCCAGAGGTCCCTTCTGACCTCAACCCTTTGGGACTTGATTTGAGCAGGCAGGTGGGAATTCTGAATTTAAAGCCGTTTCACTTCTCAGATTCTCCTGGCCTCTCAAATTTTTGACCCAAGTAAGTTCTTAAATATAACTACCTTTGCATTGTTTTATTAACCTGCCTCATTTCTAATTATTCATTTCTGGGTTTTATTATATTTTGTAATGTATTAAATGCATCACTGTGCATGCATTTTTTTTAAGTTGTTTTCTTTTCTCTGTGGTGTCCCCAAAGGTTCTTTGCAGGATATGCCACTCTCTTTCAAAAAATGCATAGTTAAAACATTGTGTTCCGTTAGTCCACTTACGCAGCACTTTCAGCCGTATCTGCCACTAACTCTGTCCGTTTTGGTTTTCCTTCTAGGACAGTCACTTTATTTATTCCTTCAGCCCCACTGCAGGCCTTAACAAGCTTTTTATACGGTTGGCAGAAGCTCCTACCGCCAAGGTACAGAATGCTCTCAAAACAAAATGTGTATATTAATTTTGTGTACAATTATTCCATAGGCTAAATGCTTCCTACTTTTATGTTGCAAACATAAAACTCAGGACTTCCACTCTCTCCTCATCCCAGTTCCCATCAGTTACAGCTCCATCCTGTGACATTGCCAGAACTCAGGAACGCTGCCAAGGGTCTTAGTTCTGTCATAATTTAGTGGTTTTATTCTGCAGTCAGAACAATTCATGCACCAGGATAAAGGAATGTTACAGCTCAACATTTCCCCCATTTATATTGTGAATTTAATGGCTAACAGATATCTGGAGTGTCAGCTGTTTTTTGTATACAGATGTTTTTGCTTGTGTGTTCAGGAGAACTTGAGGGAATTTACTAGGATCTAGTCTGCTTTCCAATAGGCTGTGCAGGCTGCTGGTGATTGGGGCACCAGCCCCAGGGCTGTTGCAAGAGGAATAAATAGCAGATCCTGTCCTGGGGGCGTTTACTTTTATCCTTGGAAGATGCACCAGTAAACTTTCCAGATCTTCAGATTAAAACTTATATTATTGGATATTTTGTTTTAAGGGGAAAAAATTGACCTCTTATTCAAATGAAGGTGTGCGTGTGCCTGGTTCAGACTTGGTACTAATGTGTTCAAACACCAGCCCCTGCACTCGTGGTCCTTTCACAGACCACCCCCGTTTCAGTGGGGTTCCTGTGAACGGATTTTATTAAACAAACACACGTTGGCAATTCCTTTTGTTTTGTTTTCTTTGTTAGGCACTAGGGCTTGTATGACCTTTCTCATGCTCTATTAGAAGTGTTTAACACAGTAATTAAACATGAAACCTTTGTGTGCTTTTCCAGGTGAAGCTGCTAATAGGTGCGTACCGAGTGCAGCTGCAGTGACCCCCACAGAGCCTGCTGGGTGCACCGACACCTCTGGTTCCTCTGGTGAGAGACTGACAAAGCAGTTTGGAACTTTTTGGCACCAGGCTCTTAGGACTGCAGTTCCTGCCTCGCTGTCCCTCGCTGGCAGGCACGGAGGAAGGTGTGTGCTGCACTCCTGGGACAGGGTTGTCAGCTTTTTTTTTACTTTGTAAAGATAGAGATGTAAGTATTTGTGCCAATACATGTAATTCTGGTTTTCTTTACCTTGTGGAGTCCAGACTGCGTATTTCAGCTTTTCCACAATGTGGAATGGTGCATATAAGAACTATTTAAGGTAACTACGTGAAATGTCTTTTTTAATAGAAAGATCTTTTCATTTTGTAAACTAAATTTTTCTACTCGCTCTAACTGTAATGTTTCTATGTAAAATGCAGAGCTGTCATATTCTTGAAGCCTTGGGTGCAGAAGTTACACTTTGAAGTCACTGCATTAGATTGAACTTTGCTGAGGGCTGTGTTTGGAACTTTTCCTGCCGGTGTCTCCCAGGGAGGAGGTGGTTTGGAGGCGACTCCCTCTGACCAGATGAACAAAGGCATCTGAATGGGCTCAGCTCACACAGGGTGCCAAGCAGTGTTTTAAAACTGCCTCTGTGTTAGAAGAGCAATTTCTGTAGTTTTACAGACATCTCAACTTTGAGTTTGTAGTGATGTAGGAAAACAAATGTGAGCTGAGAACAGCAAACCGGGGGGAGTTGTAACTGCTGTGACCGAGCTGCAGTGCTCTTCCTGGGCAGGAGCTAGAGAGGATTTCAGATGGTCTCAACCTGGCAGGTGAGAACACCTACTGCTCTTCAGTGCAGAAACTCAGTTCCTCAGTGCAAAGAGCTGCTATATTATTATTATTATTATTATTATTTTATTTAAGTGACCCATTTTATCAGGTGACAGCAGTTCTGTAATGGTCCTGTGCTATAAGATACAAATGTAATGCTTCTGCATGAAGTATAGAATATTTTTCTTTGTAAATTAACCATCGTCTTGAAAGCAAAAAAAAAAAAAAAAAGGAAAAAAGAAAAACATACCCAGATTGTGCCTTTGCTGTTCTGGTTGCCACATGTAGTTTACACACCATTATGTGCCTGTCCTTTTAGCAAAACTATTGTGGATAAACCCTTAATGTATTTGAGTGCTCACCATCAAAATGGTGCAGGTGTAGAAAGTATCCTTTTAAGAACTGTGACTTTTTAATGTAGTAGTTCAATTAACCAGTTTTTAATTTTTGGTTCTTGAAAGTTTAAAACTTTCATATTTAAGAGATGCCAAATAAGTAAGTAACAAAGCACACTGTTTCAATTTTGTGGAATGTCACATTAAGCTCTATAAAACTAGAACAGCAACACAACATCCAGCTCCTCCTTTCCCCTTCGATTTAGAATAGCTGCCTTTCTTTTTGCAACCTGTATTGATGGGATGTGAACAAGTCTGGGTTTTGAACAGACTTGGTACCTCCACCTCTCAGAAATACACCAGATACCTCATTTTTGCAAAGTATGAACACTCGAAATGCATGAAAAGCACTGGCTGAGAATCAGGAACGTCACTACCAGCACTTGAGACTTGGTGGAGCTGCATTTCTTGTAGTCGCTGTGGAACAGTGGAGTGAGGGGTTTCATGGAGGTGGCAACCCCTCCCTCAGCTGCTCCTGGGTCTGGCTTGGGGGTGTGAAGCTCTGTACAGCACCTGTCAGTGGGAAATGTTTGAGCTGTTCAAGATGGGGGGACAAAATGTTTGTGAACAAATATCCATATCCTAGAGATGCTTTCTGGAAACTGTTGTAGAGTCTGACCTCAGAATGTCTGGTAACGCTCCCAGAGTGGACATAGCAGGTAGTTTGTCAAAGGCTGTTGATTTGGGGGGTGTGTTTTGTTTTTTTTTTTTCCTTGAAGCATTTGGGAGAGAGGGAGGAGTTTTGCAGGACATGGGGATAAAATTTGGGTTCATGATGCATTTGAGGGAAGGATTTTGCAATCATCGTTGTCTTTTTAGTTGGTGATAGAAATTCAAAATCCCTACTGAGGATACATAAAAGACATATGATGTTTGAAGCTGGTTTTTGTCTGATTTTATTATATGGGTATTATCTAATTGCTGAAACGTGGTAGACAAAGGATGAAGAGAAAGTACCTTCACTAAAAAACCCACTTCTTTAGGCACCGTGGAGAAACACCATTGAAGTACGTGCTCAGTTTCTTCTTGCTGTTCCCCGTCAGAAAGCTGAGCAGCTGCAGTTCCCGGCAACGGCAATAAATTGTTCTGAAGGCTTAGATTCATTCTTTTTCACTGCCACATCATCAGTACTCACCTTCCTGGTTCCTTGCACAGATCTTGAAGGTCAGTGGGTGATGCAGCTGACTTTATCAGAGGTCCTCTGTGCTTTCTGCACGCATTTTTCAAAGTCAAGATGTGTTTTGATCTGTCTGGATGGAAGAAAGCTGTTTGTTTATGGAAGAGACAGAGTGCAGCTGCTCCTTCAGCCACCTGGGGTTGCTCAGGGTGCCTGAGGGCTGTACCTGCTACAGTTCCATTCCCACCCTTTGCCTTCCCACATGGAACTGGAAAACAGCCCATGTAAAATCTTTTAGGTCAGTCTTTCAGGGCAGCCCCAGGAAGCTGGGAGTTCAGAGCGTGTTGCTGTAGGAAAGCATCGTGCAGGGCCCCGAGTTTTGCTGGAGTCACCCTCTGTAACCGAGTCTGTGTCAGAGAACACAAGAGACTGTAACAGCCCCTTCTTCTAAGCACTGCAACCCCAGTGCTGAATCAGCTTTTTCAGTGTCCCACATAAATGGGAAATGTGTTTTAAAATCTTTCAGTGAAAGGCAAAAAACAAGGGGTAGAAAAAAAAACCTCAAGGCAGACAAAAGACAGCATGGCTGACAGGACTGAGGCAGCAGTAAAAACGTTAAAAAAGGGGTCTCTTAAAAAAGCAAAATCTGAAACACCTCAAGTACAGCAGCCAGGAGGAAGGGACCAGGCAGATCATTCAAGTCAACTGTGTCTCCACAGCCCAGTCTCCCCTGTTGTGCAGGATGGCTACAACTGATTTTTTTTCCCCAAGACTGTAATTTTTTCTGTAATACTTCCGAAGTGATTTGCACTGTAAGGAATTCCTCTGTGGTCAGTAACTGTTGGCACACTAAGTGGCTCAGCTCCTTTCCTGTATATGCCACTCTTAATAAAAAAAAAAAAAAAAAAAAAAAAAGCTGTCCTTTTAAGACAACTGCAGCCACGTGGCTGAAGACATTGTCACCACAGCCAGGGCACCCCCTGCCTCCTCCAAAACCAGTTTCATCACAACTGTTTGGACATATATGTTACAGCAGCACAGATGTTTTCAGAGCTGGAGGACAGGGCTACCGCTGTGGTGACATCTTGATCCTGTGTCACAAACCCTCATTGACGAGAAGTCTTGTTCCCTGGAGCTGTTACTTGCCCAGACTTTCAATAGCCAAGTGTAGAGAATGTGAGTTTGGGGAAGAAAAGCCCAGTTAGGCTGTTAGAGCAGTTGCACATTACAGTGACCACAGTCATCCCGATCAGTCACAGGGGAAAAACTCTCCCTCCCAGCCAGAGTCCCAGCCCACAAAGGCTGTGCTTACATGCATAGTTAGGGTTTTTTTAAAAAAAAAGACATTACCAGGTTGGTTGTGACATCCTGTCTGGAAAAGTTTGCATGGGAGATGTGGGGGCATTTGAAGTTTCCCTCACTTTCCTGGCTCTGTCAGCTCTGCTTGTCTTTAACATTCAACAGTTCATATTTCTGTCAGCAGAAGGATGAGGATCCCTAAACCCACCCCACCCCAGCCCTTCCCACCACAGGAGGGTTACCAGGGTCTCCCAGTGGCTGCACGGTGTGTAAGTACAGCATTAAGTGCTACTGGTGTTAGTGGTATGACAAAACACACACAGACACTGAAAATCACACACCACTTCCTCGTTACTGTGCACCTCAGAGATGGGCCTGGCTCTGTCTTTTCTACTTCCACCTCCACCTGTTTTCCAGACTGAACAAACCCCACTGTCTCTCTCCACTGCCCTGATGCTCTAACCTGATCATCTCAGTGGCCTCCTCTGGACTTGTTCCCGTAGGTGTCTTGTCTTCAGGAGCCCAGCCTGGTCACAGCACTCCAGCTGCAGTCTCCTTGCCGCAGCTCAGCTGTGCTCTTCTAATGGAGCCTTCATCTTCACTAGTCCCTCGGGGCTCCCAGATCAGCCTCTGCAAAGCTCCTTTGCAACCAAGCCTGTGCCCAGGCTGCACAACTGCACCCAGTTACTCTGTGCCCACTGCTGGACTTTACATTTGCCTTTTCTGAACTCGGTGAGGTTCCTGCCAGGCCCTTGATTCGTGTTCGCTGCCTTGTTGAGTTCAGGAAATAGAAAATAAACATCCTGTTATTCACTGACTAATTTTAAACAGCTTTATAATAGATACAGAAACCCTAAAAAAAGTGGTGATATATTATAGTGCAATTGTCATCGCATCAAAACGCATTTTTCAGATCCCATCAAAATTCATTTTTAACTCTTCTTTGGTCTTTTTATTGGGCTACTTAACTGCATGGACAGTGAAATCTTACTGCAGCTTTAATCTCTCCATCAGCTAACTTTTCCTTCCATCCTTTCCAGCTGTTGCTGGCTCACACAATTTTCTCTAGGTAACTAATACTTCTGTATTTTTAAAACTCTACTGCAATATAAACACAATCATTTTTTCTTTAAATATAAAATTCATTGTTTCCCATTTTTTGTCACATATTTTAGTGCTTGAAAATATTTTCTTACTAATTTCATTTAACTCTGAAGGTGTTTGGTTTTTTTTTAGTTCAAGCACATCTGTTAAACAAAGCAGCAGTCTTTTATATATCATTTACTCTGATTCCTGTTATAGCACATAAACTTTCATCCTTTTATCCACACCATTTCCCAGCATTAGTATCAGAGATCCAGAAAGCAAATCTGCTGCAGGTACAGTCTAGATCAGAAGGGAGCCAAGGCCTCAGTTACAGGTCAGTTGGCCAACATCAGCTGTACTGTGAGCATCTCAGCTCTCTGTAACACCAGGCAGGTACCACCTTCTCTGCTGGATGGAGGGTGAAGAGTATAACATCACAAAAGCTGTAACTTGTCCCCTCCTACAGGAAAAGGCATCTTCAATGTTGCAAGCCCACGTCATATCCAGGTCCTTCTGATGGGTCCTTTCCCCATCGGGTGCTGGTGGAGGACACACCACCTCCATGCTGGTCCCTCTTCCCATCACTTCAGGCGTCCCTGTTCCCTCAGGTCCCACAGGGCAGGCCTGTCTACAAAGCAGAGAGAATAGGGCTGAAGTGGGAGTGATGAGTTCATCCCTCTCCACAGATTGAGTTACTGGTTTATTGGAGAACAGCATCGTTCTTGTGACCCAAGGGCACAGAGAGCAACAAAGAAAAAAAAAGAACAGTGGTTGAGGACAAAAGGAATGGAAAGAGACTGATAAGTGAGCACAAAGGAAACAGAGACATCACAAGATTCACAACCACTGTTAAGTGCCCTGATGAGTGGCAGAATGATTGCACTTACCCCTGATGGTCTCTGCAGTCCCAGCTTGAAGAGCAGCACTTTGCACATGATGAGGTGTAACAGAAAGCCATCTTCAGTCCTGAGGGTGTAGAGCCACCAGGGGGTTTCATTAACACCTAATGCAACGGAGAACATTTTCAGGAAATAGATAGGATTCAGGTGAGGAGTTACAAGAGACACTTAAGTGGTAACTTCGTTGAAAATGTACTTCTGTTATCAAAGTCCATCAAACAACAAGAGCTCAAACAGCAAACAAGAAGGAAGGAGCAATGCATTAGCAAATAGAGTTGGATAAAGAGCTGGGAAACGCTAATGCTTTCCCAGATAGCCCTTCCAAGAGGTTCCTTGGACTTCTCTACTACTTTTCAAGAGCCCCAGCAGCAGCAGCCTGGCAGAAGGTTTTGACTTGGCTACAGATGAAATGGGAGCCCAGTGCATTTTCTGGTGTAACACAACTGTGTGCAAATTTATTTCCGTTGCCAAAGGGAATGCAGTGCCAGAGGGAGGCCAGAGCTCAGCTCTGCAAAACACTGCTCACCAACGAGGGAAGGGAGATCAAACTGAGCAGGTGCAGCTGCTTTTATGTGACTGATGTGACTCACTCTCCCAGAGTCTTTTGTAATTTTCTGTTTGCTGTTGCACACTCTGCCCCAAATACAATGCAACTCACATTTTTTATCTATCTTCCCTCCATCTTTAACACCATTTTATTAGGCCATTAGGCTGTGTCAGTCAGGTTCACACCGCAATCTGAAGTGCACACACACACACCAAGGAATAATGGGGAAAGAGAAAGAAAGGATTTTATCACTCTGCTGAGACAAGGAGCCATTATTTAACCAGTCAAAGAAACACTTTTATCTCCAAGGAACCTTGGCCACCAGCTCTTCCCTTCACAGGAAGGAAACTGTACGTTGAGGACAGAAAAACTCTTGAGACACCTGGGAAAGCTGCCAAACACGGAGGCTCCCAAATGTCTCTTCCGCACAGGGACACTCTGATACACAAGGACAAGGGAGAAGGCTGAATTCCCAACAGCTACACGGCCAGGACAGAACGTCAGCTGGAGAGAAAAATCTCTTTTGACTCAAACTTTGAAAACATTAAGTGTTTTTTTTCTGTTACTACTTCTTTTAACCATATTCTCATTTTTAGATTTTGTGAGTAAATGCCTGTAGCTTGTTTATTTCTGTAACCTGTTGTATCTTACACATTATTGTGTGATTATTTTTATATCACAATTTTATTGTGATTTTACTGTAACTATAAAACAATGAGGAACTCCTTAGTAAAGGGCAATGCAAAACCAGGAAACAAGGCGTGCCATCAGTTTTCCCACCTCCTCAGCCCCTTTCTTCAGGTGACAGGGTCCAGGTCAGGGAACAGTTAGACTGGACACACCTGATGGGAAGCAGCCACGAGTGCCAGGGAGCTGGGTGCTGGTGCTGCGAGGCTGCTCGCCACTGGAAAAAAGGCCTGGCAAATGGGAGAGGGGTGCGAGGAAATGTCACTCCAATCTTCAGGAAGGAAGATCCAGGGAACTACAAGCCCTGGGAAGGTGAGGGACCAACTACTCCTGGAAACCATCTCCAGACCAAGAAGGACAAGAAGGTAACTGGGAGCAGTCAACATGGATTTACAAAGGGGTCATTTGCAAATCCTTAAGGATCCTAAACCTGATAGCCTTCTGTGATGAGGTGACCAGTTCAGTGGGTATGGGGAGAGCGGTGGTAATTGCCTACCTTGACTTAAGGAAGGCTTTTGACACTGTCTGCCACAGTATCTCCATTGACAAGCAGAAAAACTACAGGCTCAATAAGCAGACAGTGAGATGGACTGAAAACAGGCTGAACAGCTGGGCCCAGAAGGTTGTGATCAATGGCACAAAGTCCAGCTGAGGCCAGTCCTTTTCAGTATCTTAATTTATGACCTGGTTGGTAGGACATCATTGCACATCCACAGCAAGTCTGCAAGTGGTACAAAGCTGAGGAGAGTGGCTGATAAGCCAGAGGGCCATGCTGCCATCCCAGAGGGACATCAACAGGCTGGAGAAATGGGCCCACAGGATCTCATGAAGTTCACCAGAACACCAAGTCCAAGACAAAGAATGTGACCTGGCCAAAAAGGCGGCCAATGGCATCCTACACTGCATTAGAAAGAGAGTTGATGCATATGGAGATGATCCTTCCCCTCTCTCCTCAGCACTGGTGAGATCTGGACAGAGACATCTTTTATATGTCATTAATAAATAGTTCAAAATATCTTGTTCTTTATGTATATAGGTCTCTATTTATGGTTAACACAGATACAGAGACAGCTCTGAGTATCTTTATCAGCCAAACAAACACAGCAGAGAAACTAACCCAAATTGCTCTTGCTTTATCACTAGAACTTACACATCTTGGTGAAATTCCATCAGTATTTAAAATTATTTTTACTTTGTAAAAGCAACTGATATATTGAAATTTCAAAGCTGTCAGAACTACCACACCAAGCTGCATAAATCTCCCTTTAAAACCTTCAGATCCATCAGTCCCAGAGAGATGCTTCCAACACCCAGGGTAGATGATGCTACATACTTGTGTGTAGGCAAACAGACTTTGGCTGCAGGTTTTACAGAGCACATGGACACAGCCACCCAGACCAAAACCTACCGGCTAATCCCGATGACTGTTAAGAACTGCAACCTACGATCTTGATCTTACAAACTCGATTCTGAGAGCAATGTATCAGTAACATCCAGTAGCTCAGACAGGGCATCACAGTAATGTGGCACTATGGGTTTTGGATGCAAGACACATTGTGACCAGATTTTGAGCTGCCTGCAAGACTTTGGGGCCAAAGGGCCAAATCTTTTAAAAACACATTAAGATATGACAATAATTATGCAAGGAATTAAACTGTCTGAAGGCAAGTATTAGTTTGAAGTGTAGAAGCAGAATTACATCACATTGCAAACGTGAACAAGGAGAGAGCCCCTAGTTTCAGTAATTGCTGAATAAAGTCAAATAGCCTAATACATACCTTGTCCTAAAACTTGGTTTAGGATTCCCTGTTGTATGCATAAGATCACAGAAGGATTCTGCACAAGCCAGTCTTCATCTGCATTTTAAGATTTGAATAGTAACCTAAAAAAACCAAAAAGACAGTAAATAACACTTCAAACAAACTAGAAAATACAGTAACTGCTATTTTCAAATACCCATAAGTATAAAATGGAGGAATAAACCACAATAAAATTTCACATTACCAAAAAAAAAAAAATCCATTTATTCTCTACCCATTCTTACCACTTAAATTGTTACTACACAGATTTTTCTCAAGATTTTAAATTTGATTTTACTACCTCAGCAGTTAAAAAACAGCTGTTCCAAGAACATTAACAAGTTCCTACATTTTCATACTTTGAGTAGATTAAGTGCAGTTCTGCTCTGAAGATCCTCAAGTCATTTTTCTTTGGAGGGCTTTTAAAACACACATAACACACACAATACTGTCATCTTCTGGGCCTACTAATGCACAAGGCCAAAGTGCCATTTTATCCTTCTCATAATATTGCCGCTAAAATAATTAGGATCCCTGCACGCAACACAGAGTTATTAATGAAACTTGAGAACTAACGCCTCCCACTGCGGTTGTGCTGAGGATATAGAAGCACAAATCCAGTCTCTTCCCCATTCCTCACCCCACTGTGGTAGAGACGTTCAAGGGGCCAAGCTACATATGGAAATAATAGAACTGAACTAAAATGTTGTCCTACTTTATAGTAATATCTCAGAACTGCATACAAGTCTCATTAAAATATATTTTAATATTAAAAGCATTAGAAATTGATGCAAAAGTTTAAGACTTGTAATTTTTAAACTGCAGTAGACCTGCTTGCATTTGCAGGAAGTGCAGCTGGAAGCGAGTCAGGGCACCATTTTATTCCTCAGAGCCTGCAGAGAGACAAGCTGCCTGGAAAGCCCCCAATGACAGCAGCAAAGGGGATGAAGAACTCTGTATGCTTTCAGATAAAGACTTCCTAAAACAATTTACCAACATCTTGGGGTCCTGTTTGATGATAAGAAAACTTAGCATGCCCTGCAAAGTATTTCTTACAGAAAAAGTTACTTTGGAAAGCCACACACAGGTTGCACCTTTCAGACTAGCTGCGCTTCAGGAACAGCCCAAAAGCAACTCAGAAGTGATGTACATGCAAATTACAACACAACCACAAACACTTACAAGAAAGGTAGCATTTACCTTACCAGATACAGCTGAAAAAAGGCTGAGACTAGCAGCTCAGAATAAATATGATTTCAAAGTTTGCACAATTTAATGTCTGAGTCCTATTAAAAGTACAGTTAATTCATCATTTCTCCCATTTTCTTCCTTCTCATTTCCCCCGATCCCCATGGTGCATCTTGCTATATATGCAGTTTCAAAAGTTCTGTTACCTATTCTGTAACACATTCAACTAGTTGGTATTTTCTTCCTAAAGCAGGGATGTCAGAGCACAGCTTAATAACCCTTTGTAACTAGAGCTGTAATTTTACAAGTGCTAGTATTAAAATCCTTTAGCAGATCAAATATAATAATGGCTGCGATGATGTCAACCTTGAGGACCAGGATGGAATTGTCATCTGGACAAATATTAGTGTCCTGGGATATGACTCCCACATGGTGAAACTAATCCAACTATTGATGAGCATGTACCCATCTCAAAGGGAAGCTACAACTACAAACTGCCCACCTTCCAGTCTGTATTTTAATATTATGCAAAAAAAAAAAAAAAAAATTAGACTTTTCCTCCTTTCCCCCCTATTATTATAAAGGGCAATGCTTAGACCTCCAAAGGCCTGGCACAGTCTCTCCAGTTTCCTTAACAGCCAGTGTATGTTATCCTCTCTCTCTTGGCCACCCAGTTTTACTTGAAGAGAAAGCCAGATTCTTGGCAACTAGCAGATATGAGTGACACAACTGCAGACAAATAAATGTGGTATGTTTTTGAAGACAACCCCTAAAACCAGCCAGTAAGACCATATGGTAGTTTTACTAATTAATCATTTACCATAACTCAAATAGTTACAAAGTGATTATTGTAGTGGGGAGGCGGGCGGTGATTTAAGCAGTATGTTTCTGCTTCTGCAGTATTTCATCAAGATTCTCTTTCTACAAGAATTTTAAATCATTCCAACCTCTCTACCTTATATAAACCCCAATGTTCATGATTAACAGTAATTAGTTTCTTAGACCTGACTGTATCCTAGCAGCAAGTGCTGAAAGGATTTTTAAGAGTGTGCAGGAACCCAACAAATAGGTATTTTTGAAGTAACAAGACTCTGAATCATCTTCATTCATATCATAAACCTTTTCTTTAAATTAAAGCTCAAAGTGGGTATGGTGCCAAGTACAAATGAATTTGAAATATTCTGAAAGGCTAACAGCAGGATAAATGTGCCTATTACGAAGGGAACAGATGGATCATGCACAAACTGACTGATACTGTGCACACATTGTGCCATTAGCAAGGAAAGCGGAAAACCAGCTCCTCAGTACAGCCTGTTTCAAGGAGCAGACATTTAACTTGACAGAGCACTCTACTCGCTGCTCCCGTCTTTCCAGAGCGGAACTGGATGTGAGATGAGCTCCGAGGTGCCGGAGCAGCACACCGGGCACAGACAGCCATCACAATCTACAACTCTGAAGGAAGCCTCACGTTTTCCTCGCACACTGATGCTGTGCAGCTTCCCTGGCTTCAGGGACAGAACAGGTTGGGTTTGGTTTTGTGGGTTTGAGGTTTTTTTGTTTGCTGTTTGTTTGCGTTCTTTTTTAAATTAACAGAATTTCTGTTGGTTACTATAACAATGAGATTTCCCCCCGTATTTCATGTTTACTTTAAAAATTACCTAGCAGCACAGGTAAGTTTTCAGTCCCACAGAAGTGGACCGCAGGACATTCTGCACCAGCAGGCAAAGGTAGCACTTTGAGAGCAGCAGAGGCACTATCCATCTCAGAAAGGGAGAACTCCAATGCTGAGCTGTTCCCAGGAAAACACACAGTCCCTTGTGGCCATTTATTTAGGATTTTCAAAGGGAACCCGAGAGGATCCGCAGAGCTGTGTCTGCATTTGTTCAGGTTTACCTATCGAAAGGTAACAGATAACAATGTTGGCTGCTGACATACAAAGAGAAGACTCAGTGCTAGACATTTTTAAATGGACAAGCAATCTTTTCCTCCCCATTCCTCTCTTAGTTTTCATTCAAGTCTGATCAAACCTGCTCACCTTAATCATGAAGTGCCCCTGCTGAGGACGAATGCACACATTTGCAACAATAAAGTCATGAAAGAGTAAAATGTCACTTGGGCGTCATTACATGGCAGCCAGTGATTACAGGAGATGAACCTCAACATAGCTCTTCCCAATCTGATGTTCCCCAAATTGTCTCCTTAAGAGCTTATACTTGCAGACAGCTAGAAGCAATTAAGTATAAGGGAAAAGCGAACATTACCATATTAAGGCTGAAAAGCAAAATGAAGTTCCTAGAAACAAAAGGGCAAATACTACTCAGACTGAGCCAGGAAGGCATTAAGTTTCCTTGACAAGACTAGTAAGAACATTATCTATTTCACAATTGTCAAGGTATAGAGTACCTAAAGCTAGGATCTTACACAGAACGAGGAATGTGAATGCAGTAATACTCCTCTTCTGGAATCAGATTTCAAAAAAGAAAATACAGTGGTAGTTACTAGTGGCAAGGTTAATAAATCCATCCCAGTGACAATACTACAGTCAAGGGACATTTATTCTTCTGATTTGCCTGGATTACAAAACTGCACTCATGCAGAATTAAACTATTTCTTCAGTATTTGGGGAATGATGAGCATGTCTAAAATTATTTAAACAGAAAGGACAAAGATCTCATCCGTACAGCTTAAGCAAGGTCTGAATTTGAAGATACTGAAATGTTTACTTTGCAAATTTAATAAAAACTGTTCATTTGCAAGTCATTATGTTCCTATATGAAAGACAGTGCATTTAATACAAAAGAAAAATCCAATTTTTGGTAACAAATATCCCCTACAATTTCAAAGAAATTTGATCATCAGAAGGGATCACTCAGTTTTCTATCACACAGTATAATTAAAATGTTACTTTTTTTATATATTGATATATAGACATTATGCTTTTGAAAAATTTTGTGAACTGTGAGGCTGTAACCATACAAAGTCATTAAAATAATCCTATATGAAACAGCAATTCAGACCTGTATCTTTGAATATCCTCCTCTATATAGCTCATTAACATTCCCACGTCAAGTTGAGGAATCTGCAGTGCAGCAAGAGCTGGCTCATCAGACAGTGATTTTCATAATTAACTATCCTACCTATGTTGTCATTAATGCAGCAAAAATTACTTCAGATGTTCAGATTTTTACTTTCAGTGACTGTGTTCCTGACAAGCAGCTTGGAAAAACATCCAAGTAACAGGATCATTTTCTCCACTCGGAACTCACGTGCCCTGTTATGTGGATGTGAAGCTCCTGGGCATTTTGTGATACTTTACCTTACCATGAACAGCTAGAAGTACAAAACTATTTGGAGCAAAGGAATAATCTTTACCCCTCTTTCACCTAGAAATAATGACATATAGATGTGACTTCAACAATTAACAAAGAATACTTAAGGAACATGACAGATCAAAAGCATCTAACCTATTGCATTGCTCAACACTGGGCTTATTTTATGTCCTGTTCTAGAAATTCTCTATTGCCTGTCACAGAAACTTACAGCTTATTTACCTACAGTCTGAAACAAATTTAGAAAAGTCTGCTGTAAAAGAGGTGTAATTAAGCCAGCACAGGTAGCAGAGGGTTAAGTGGTATCAGTATTGCACTCCTATTTTAACAGAAGTCAGGATCTCACTGCACTACACACTGTGCAAACAAGCTTGCAGTTATGCAATGTGAGATGAGAGAACCACTAAGAAAATTTTAGAGACATTTAAATAGGTGCAGTTTTATTATCGATTTGATTTCAGAAAAATTAAAATGATTATAAAGTAGAAACTATGTATATCAGCAAAGCCTAAGAGATACGTTTTCTCAGATTTTACAGCTTTAAAACTCCAGAAAATCAGCATAAACTTTGTATTACAGAAAAAATACATAGCTGAGATGTGATGATCTCGTAAGTGTGAGGATAATTTGGATCTTCCAAAAACTACAGGGCATCTAGTCTGAAGATAAACTTCCTAGATTGAGTATAAACTAACTTTCTCTAATTTAAAAAAACAACATTCTGAAGGAATTGTGGAACTCACCAATACACAGCACGTTTACTTCTGAAGGGCAAGAATGCTGCTTTACACAACCTCACACAACGCTCCCCATTCCCTCCTGCAGGATTCCTTACCTGTCATTTTTGCAGCAGGTGCCAAGTTAGGCCAGTGTCCTAACCTCCTCTTCCAAAATAGTGACAGCAGAATTGATTATCTTTGTGGGGCTAAAATCTCTGAAGCCATAAGACTGTGCTGGGGGAAAGGGCAGGGCAAGATGTGGTCGCATGGTCCTTATAAAAAGCAACAAGTGAAGATTCACTCAAAGAGTTTTCATCTTCGAAGTGCTTCATTTGAAAATGTAAAATTTAACAATACTAAGCAATACATACATCTATATTGGAATGAAACCAGTAAGGAAGCATTCAAATACCTAAGCATGTAATAGGGTTTTTAATGTTAATCCAATAAAGTCAGAGCTTTAGTTAGATGTCAGAATCACAGAAGGTTTAACGTTGCAAGGGACCTCTAGAGATCATCTGTTCCAACCCCCCTGCTCAAGCAGGGCCACCTAGAGCCGATGTCCAGGACCATGTCTAGAAGACTTGACATGTCTAAGGATGGAGACTTCACAACCTCCCTGGGCAGCCTGTGCCACTGCTCAATCACCCTCACATTAAAAATGTCTTTCCTGATGTTCTCCTGTGTTTCAGTTTTTGCCCATTGTCTCTGGTCCTGTCAAAAGATTTGGTAATTAATTGTGCAATTAAGTAATTTCCTCCCTGTGCTAACTCTGCTGTGTGACAATTGTTATCTCTGATTATTCCATCCACCTTCTAGCTCCCACCATAATAAAGCCATTTTTGGTAGGAAAAAAGGAAATCTTGCATTGGATTTGAAATGCACAGGAAATGGAATCTGTCTTTCAAGACAAAGACAACAGAATAGCATTAATAAACTGCAGGGTATCCTGCTCTGTCATGTATTAGTTCACTGACACAAAGACTTACTGGTTTACAAAAGAACCACAAAGATAATTGAGTAAAGGTGCCATTTCTCATTAAAACTTGTGTTTGTAGAGGCGCAGACATGTATTTACACATCTCTTTTAATATGACATAACTAGTCCTTGCAACAAGCCACGCCTGCACTTGATTGGTCTAAGCAGATTTCTCCTCAGACCTGGGCTAAACGTTGTATGTAACATCGCCAAGGAACCTGTGAAAAATTTTAAGACAGAATATGCAGCAAATTCAAACACAAAGTTGAAGAGCAGAGATTCTCCACTTGCTACTGTTGCACAAGCTTCATAGTCTGACAGCTTTTGTCCTTTAATTGCAAAACTGAACATATTGCTGATGCTGCTCCATGGAAGATTTAGCTCACCTTTCTACTACCATTTTACTTTCCTTATTTAAGTAGAAGTGACTAGTACCTACAAGTTAAAGTTATTGTTCCTACCCCAAGTAAAATAGTTTTCTAAATGAGTATCGTACATTTAAAAAACCCCAAACATTAAGCCTCAGCTCTCATATACATGGAGCTAAAGAAACACTTGCTAACTTGTAGTGAAGAGGACTGAAAAGGACCATACTAGGAATAATTTCACATTTGAATAACAGATTAACTCCCAGGCATCTCAGTGTGTGTTAGGAATACTATTCAAATTAACCCTTCCACCATCTACCCATCCCAAACATCACTGTGGCTGGCTACACCTTTCTTCATTTGGGAACAACAATGTACAGAGGCCTCAATGATGAAACCGTGTTTGCACTGGACTAAGCCATGACCACACTGTAAGAAATAGAGAACTTACTTTTGTTATCATCCTTCATACAAAGGCAATCAGTTGGCATCATATTCAAGACTAAAATATTTTCAATCAAATATTTTGACGGCTGGCACTATTTCTCATCATAGTTCATTCAGATTTCAAGATGGAAGCTCATACTATAATTCTCATATTAAAAATATGCACTATCAAAATTATGTCAGGTATTAGATTTGTAAATATCAACACATTAATGAGAAAATGGTTATGAACACATGCTAAAACATGCAAGTTGTTACTTCAGTTACCTGTTTATGAATTTTGATGTACACAAGGAAAACCCATCCATTTAAAGACATTATAAACATTTGCTGTCTTGAAAAAGAAACTCCACTTGAACAAGCAGCAGATTCTCCAACAAAGTCTGCATTTCAAACCAAAGTTATGGGCACTGATGCATCAGGTTCTTTGAAAGGTTAACAAATATTTACCTCTTATCAGATTCTTCCATTACTTATTATTCAGCTCAACCTTGTTCTTGCTTTCTTGTAACTTTATTTCCATCTCATTTAACAAGCTATTTTGGTCAACTTACTTTAATTCTGAGCTCTCAGCACCTGATTGCCTACTGTGCTCTGACAGGGTATATTTATGCATGAATTTTGAGTGGTTCTAGTTTACTCCTCACTGTAAAATAAATTCAGTGCAAATATCCAAGTATCTTAAAGATGAACCTCATCAGCTGGAGGTAGTAACAGGTCTTCATATCTTTATTATAAAAGTAGGGAATCAGACTGAAATAATCACCCAACAGATTCATTTTCTGTAACATAGCTTGAATTATCAAAGGAATTTGTATCATTGACAGTACAAGTGTAACTGGCTTGTATTTTTTTTTTAAATTTGTATGTATTATTTCTTAAGTCTCTACTCAAGCTTTCTCAGCTCATTGAGAATACCACATTTATAATTCACATACCTTTTGGAGCATGCTACTAGGACCAAAAAGGTGCAAACTACAAGGCTGTAGCTGGCAAAAGCAAATGCTGATTTAAGTGCTCTGTGACTACACCACCCTCAACACCCAACTGTTGTAGCTGCCACTTTACACAGAAGAGAGGAAGACTTTTAAAAGCATCCTTGCAGCCATAAAGGAACTTCATTAACTGAGGCAGGTGAAGCAACTGCTGAAACATCCAAAAGCACTACCATAATCAAAGCCCAAGGAAGGCTCTGACAGTCACTACCCCATCAGCAGAACAAGCTACTTCACGTGCTGACTGTTCAACTACTCAGATTTATCACTGTGGCAAGATAATTACGTTCTTTGTAAACTTTAATCCCAATAGTCCTACTCTTATTTTATCAGGATCAAGGAAAAGATGACGCTTTCCTTCAATAAGAGCAGGACCAGATTAGGGCAGCACTGGTTTTTAATGAGCTCTCTAAACTTGTGACAGAAATCCTCTATTGGAAGCATCCATAGATTAAGTTACACATATTTGAATTTCAGTCCTTTCCCGGCGTAATTTTGTCTTGTATATTTAGTCTTTCCCTGCATGCCATTAATAAAGTTTCACCTCTGTTCCTTTAAGGTTATGCAGACAAAAGCTAAAAATAAGAGTAAATACAGCCAACTCCTCAATAACAATACTCTTCCCCATATCTTACTGAAATACAGTCTTTTGAACTTATTTTGCCCATTAAAGCATGTATTTTATTTGCATGCTTATGCTGAACCACTTGCCTTTATAGCAGAACTCTGAAACAATATTTAAGAATTTTAGATTGAATTTATCAAGAGCCATATTTGGGGTTCTTAATTCTCTAGTAGCTTCCAAATTTTTAGAAGAAATAAACTGAAAGATGAGGTCAAACCACATTTTCATGCCTTTCCACACTCCTATCCCTTCTATCTCTACATCCATGACGACCACTTACCAACTTTTATTTTTCCAAACACCTATGACTCAAGAAAGGGTACCTACCTATTTTTTAAGTTCCCATGTATTCTGTGACTTATTTATTGTGTATTGATTTACACAAAAGAGAAACTTTAATCCAGAATGAAACTTCTTTTTGCCCCCCTCAGAAAGAGCCGTAAATCCTTTTTAATGACACAACAGGTTAAGAATACATACATGATATACTTTCATATACATTCATATACTAACAAAGCACTTATGGGCAGATCCGTAATGACTTGCCAAATTATACAAAGAACTGTTTTTGCTATGCATCTAATTCTTTTCTTTAACCCAGTTCCACCTAATTCAGTATTACAATCCCCAAATAAAGTTTTATGCAGCTCATATCTTCCACATCATCAGGAGAAGTTAAAGCCTTTTACAGTATAAGAAAACCTGGAATAGAGAATAGGAAGCAAAGTCCTAAGTGGAATAGATAACAATACCCAGAACAGGCCAGTTACAATCTTCAAAGATGACTGATTTGGCCCAATTCTATAGTCACTCTGTCACATTACATCCTTACATCACTTTTAAAAGTTTTGCAGAAGCTTGCAGGATTTTCAGCATAATACTAATGAAAGGTTAGGGTTGAGACACAACGTCCTCAATATCAGATCAGTGAAAGATTTAGAGCTCCAACACTTCATAAATATGCCAAAGCCTATAGTAAAATAAAGTTTTCCCATCTTCTTTAAAGACACCATTCAGCTTCCTTGACACTGGGAAGTTCTGAAGATACCAGATCCTTAAACAATTTTGATATATATGTATATTATTTTTTTTTTACAATAATATGAAGAAGATTCTATATTACCAGTTTTCCCACCTGAGGCCTGAAGAATTAAGCAACATACAATAACCAGTCCCTTACCCTCCCCTAAAAATCCAGATGGACACTTTCAAACCATGAGTACTTCTGTGACTACAGCAGCAATAAAGCAGAAATGCAAATGCAGTATCAGGGTTCTTGGCAGAGTTTTAGTACCAGTATTTATTTCCCCAAAATATGAGACACCTAGAAAACTCAGGTTTATAGCTAACTGAAAGAAGAAAAAGATATGTGAAAGAATAAATTTCAAAGGTAGTAAGAATAATGCTCAATATCTGCTTTTATCCAACTAGGCTTAAAGGCACAATATATTACCAGTCTTTGGGAACTACCATCACTTGAATTATCCTATTTCTGATATTCATACCACATGCCATCGCGTTCAGTAAAGCACTTGTACCTAATCTAACCAATTCTATTTTTAAGATGCTAACAACAGATCAATATTTATAACTGGATAAAATAAGACAAAGTACATCACTTAAGTCCTTGTTATAAAGTTTTCCACAATGGTTCCCATTTAAAAAGTGCAGGCCTGGGAACATTTGCAACTCAAAACAAGAGCACGATTTCTCCATAAATTTGTACTTTCCCCGCCCACAGTGGACTGGTGTACTCTTGCTCAATACAATTTTTAAAGTTTCGCTTTTAGAATGATGAAACTCAAACTAATTATTTTTTTTTTATGTTTAATACATGTTCGGGAGTTACAGTACTATTCAGAGCAAACATCAAGTCATCTATAATTAATTTGCTGTCTTGTACACATGCTTTCAATTAACCCAGATTATCTATGGGAACTAAAACTCAAATTTTTTTTTAACATTAGTACTGAAATTGGCCATAAGTAAGAAAAAAATCTAGATGTAATCATGCATAGAAGCATACCAAGCGATTTTCCTCCCCTGAGCCAGCTGTCACTTAAGCAGCAGTAAGAGGCATCCAGGACAACCATTTACTTTCCCAACAAACACATTTTCATGACTTGCTACTTTTTCCCCATATGCAATAGAAAAAGTATATTTTGCAGAAAACATGCAGAGCAAACACAAAACAGAAAGCAAGCATAGCAATGAAAAACCCTTCCCAATGAGTTATATCCTCTACTTCAGTAGCTACAAATGTGTTAGTACCCCCTTCTACAGACATTTGCATTCAGCAGTGTGAATAAAATATGAAACTGCATACAACTGTGATGCAACAATGATGCTGAATATGCATTAAGTGATATTACAAAAACTACACAAAGCATAACATGGCAACGATAAACTGGCACATATACCAAAATGGTTCTTAAGGCATAGCCATCCCACCTGCCAAGTTGACAGAATTTTCACTTTTGAAGCAGTAATTCAATATATGACAATTATTTCATACATTTTCTTTCAAAACTCTGAACATTCAGTTTTTGAAATGTAGCAATTGCATTCTTCACACACTAAGGCAGAAACTTTATTTGTATTACTTAGCACAGCTCTGGCTCTGAAAATGTCAGATGTGATACAACACTAGAAGTTCTAGAAGCACAATGTTCCACATTGGAACAAAACTGAAGATGAATTACTGTTTCATTATTAGACTTTTCCTTCTGTGCCTTCTGGAAACGGCTTTTGATTTGAAGTTGATTAGAAATGGAGCTGCAGCTTACCTTTCACATGCTCTCTCCCTTAAAAGTGGAATATAAAATATGCAACAATTCAGTGCTATTGTATCAAAGAACCAAGAGTGTTAGCATTTTAAAAGACAGCATTTCCCATTTTTGTTATTGCAGTCCACTTATTTTCTTCAAGAAAAAGTACATGTGAATAGTCTTGCTTCTCTAAAGCAACTGTGTATATCATCTTTCCTGGAGAAATCATGAAGAACACTATTTTCCATATTTTACTGGCTGGCATGTAGCCTTCTTGGCAACTGCAGAAAACGAACAGACAGATCAAGCTCACATATAATTTGGCTCAACATTTTAGTACAGTTTTTTTCTTCATTATTTCACATACTTGCCCTCTTGGGCCAACTATCACTAAGAATGTGAAACATAACCGTGCCCATTCAGACACCTAAAGCCCTCAACATATTTCCCACCTATTTGTTCTAAGCTATGTATTTCTTAGAAGTACCGAGAAGTGACTCAAACACTTACATAAAACTACATTCTCTATGTGACACGGAGATGTTGATACAGCACAAACTAACCTATGACCATCGTTATGAAGAGTCTTGTGCTATTGCCCATTCCTTGCTGTTCTTTCCATTCACGCCACAATGAGGCGAATCAGTAACTTTCACCAGGTTTCTTTTACCCCACGGGCACAGAGATGCAAGGGTGGCACAAAGCAGGCAGGAAGCAGGACCAAGCAGCAAGGAGGGCAAAGAGCCATCTGCAGCAATGTTTGGATTGAATTATTATTTTTTAAATACGCACATTAATTCAAATTTTCCATTAGCATACAAATATTTAAAACATTTGTAAGCAGCTTGAAAGACAACTTCCAGCCTGCAGTTCAAAGACTGCAATGTACAGTTCTGTGATAACTGGTTTATGCAAGGTCTCTTCCTGCAATTTTACACTAGATAAAAATATTTAAAGCTTAGTAACACCATTGCAGAATAAATCCTTTTACAGCAAAAAATGAACAACAATAGAGCTTTTTTTTTTTAAAAAAAAAAACACATTAAAATTTCCAAAACACCAGGAGCAAATAGCTGCAGAAAGAATTACAATAAAACTTTGTGGTTTTTACATCTTTTTAGATTTACCACTTTTCCTCTTCCACCTTGCTTAAGTGTATGTGGTTATTTAAAGAGAGAAAATCCATTTTTTGCTTGGAAAGGGGGAGTTATGCATTGTTTTTGCAGGGGAGGGATGTTTTGATTTGGTGGGTGGTAGTTTTTTTCCAATATTCACTGAGAATAAAATTACTTTTCCTTTCAAATAAATAAAAAATTGATTACGGTGAAATTAGGGCCAAAAACCTAATGAAAACACCTTAATCCTATTCTGTAATTACTAATAAAATACACACTATTTTGTTTTCCTTTACACCATCTTCTGTTTGCTGCTTTTCTGGCTCTGACACATAGGTTTAATACTGGATTCTCACTGGTTTTGAGGAAAGGCTAACAATCTTAAAATCAGCTGTTTCATACTTACGACAACATGAGGTGTGTACAGTGTATACAGCTGCTGTATTCAGCCACAAAACCCAAGTCCTACAGAACAATTTCGTAACAACAACACAGATGAAACATATTCAACTGCACCTGCATATTCACCCACCCTGCATCCCATGCATATTAAAATTTTACAGAACATAAATTCATTTCAGTTTGGTTTTTTTTCATATTCTTTGGCCATCTACACAACACTAAACTCCAAGTTTAAAATATCCAAGATACTGATGTATCTGGTATTTCCATCTTTTCTGTTAAAAATTAGTTTGTGCTGTTCACATATAACAAGCATTGAAGTTATTTCTGTGAATCTACTATAGATATAAAATTAACCCACATTTCTCCCATTTTGATTATGTTACTTTATTCTCCCTCCCCCATCTTTTTTAAATCCACATACAGGACCTTTCACACTTTTATTCCGGTTTAAGGATCTATGCAATTGTTTGGTTTTTTTTTTTAACTGAGAAATTGAAGGCAAGAACAGTATCTTTAGTCTCACTGCGCTTCTTTCAAGTCAAGTACTTAATGTCCCACATACAGTTTGCATGTAAATTCAATCAAATGCTTTACTCTATAGAAACTCAGATAAAAAAGCACACTAGTAAAACTAGGAACAATAGAAGCTCTAGACAAACAATTTACCAAAAGAAATGAAAAAAACTTATCAACACATGTCTGCAGCAACACAGTTAAGTTCCTTTTGAATCTCATACCTCTTTTTCCAAGTATTTTGTCCTCTGAGGGACTACATACAGATCAATAAGCTTTTACCCACATTTACAAAGATTTTTTTTTCTTTTAATGTAATTTGGGTATAAAATAATCATTATATGAAAGCAGTTTATTTAAATAGGTTTACCTATAAGTATGCTATTCTTATCTCTGAACTCTTCTGAATAGTTCCTTCAATTTGGAAAAAATGCTGTTCTAAACTGCTTTTTTGAAGAAACCCATCTTTTACTGCTTTTAGTAATCAGGCTGAGATTATAAACATGAATACCTCCAAATTCCTATTATATTAGTTTTTATAGTACCTTCAGGAAGTTAAAGATGGAAAAGACTTATTAAATCTATCCCACTGAAAACAAACACATTGAGGGCCTGTTTCCATGCATTTAAAATCATTAAAAGTATTGTTTTAATGAAAATTTTAATTTTCATGTTCAGTCTATCTGTTCCACAACTTACATTTTAGACATAGATATTTTGTTAAACTTTATTATTTCATGGATTATTGCAAGAATGCCTACAGCTTTGATTTTTTAAAATATTTTATGGGGAAACCCCCAAAACTATTAACAAAATAGATATCTTCATAACAGCAAAACTCCAAATTTGTGAGACCAACTTCTAAAAATAAGTGTATTTTACGCTATATTCCAAAAGGCAACAAAAAGCCAATCTAGTAAAAAAAATTATACCTGACATTAACTATTGCAAGTTTTTAGGCATCCCTTCTATTGTTATTACATTCTGAATGGGTTTTTAAGGAAGCAAACATTTTGGGGTTAATACAGTGCAATGTCTGCCACTAAACTAGCACTGTATAGCCAATATTCTAAAGGAACAATGTCCAAACTACATTTTCCATAGGACACACTCACTCCCTTCTCACCATACCAAAATCAGGGATATTTGGACTGGTATTCTCTCAAGCTGGAAGTGAGCTAAGGACCAAGGAATGCAACAAATCCCAAGATGGTTCTGCACCTTAGTGACAGCAGAGTGTTCAAATTAATAAATTCAGGGTTCTTGAGATGACAATTTAATTCCATTGGAAATACATGCACTCTCAAGTCCCCCTGTCTTGTCCCTAACACAAGCTAACAAGAGATGCTGGATACAGACTGTAACACCACCTATGGATATGCACCACTTCAAGTTTCAGGAAGGGGACTGAGAATCCATTTGTATTTTGCTCCAATGTAAATGGGGTCCAAAGACCCCATCAGCTGCTACCCAGCCTTCCCTATTATTTTAGTAGTTCAATTACAGTTTATTTTGACCTGCCTTCACCAAGAAGGGAAGAATTAGGATCCAACACATTATTTAAAAAAAGTATATTAAGTATGCAAAAAAATTAGTTTCCGCAACATGCTTAACTAAAATGAGTTTCATGCCATCAGAGCACACTGCTCATTTGCTGAACATCTCCCCTCAAATGGCCTACAGGGGTTTGGTTTTCACTTGAGAACCTTCTTTTAGAGCGGTTACTTCAGCTTTTTAAATCCAAGTTATCTCAAGGCAGATTGTGACCATTTAACAATTAGTACTTCATAAAAGCCAATGCATTTGTATTTAGTACCTTTCAAAAGGATTTTAAATTACAGATCATTATATCTTTCAAGTTAAATAATCTGAAATCAGAAGTGGAAAGGGGAAACAATGAGATTGGAATAATATTTTAAAATATGACAGTATATGTTAGAACAGAATGCTCCTCAAACAATGCGTACTGTAAAATGCTATTGGATTATGCTTAAAATTAATGAAACATTTAGTTCATACTGTCTTCTTGCCATCTATTATAACCTTTTATTCTAATAAGTCTCCAGTTTATCATATCTTTATGTCCAAATGGATAAAATATATGTGGATGATATATAAAACAACTTAAGGTCAGGAGTTTTCTTTCTTGGTAATCCATAGTAATTTGTATTTTTCTTAGGGAATAAATAGTTCAGTATATCTGAATCATCACCAAGTTTCCCAAGATATCAATGTGCTTTATCTAATGAGCACACTGGACAGAACTACAAAGAAATTAACTCACAATCAAAATAAATTTTTTTTTCAAGCACCAGATAGCTCCCCTACAAATGACTGAGGTGATAAATGTAAATACAGACAGACAAGCTGGATTCTGGTGGTGCTTTTTTTCCACTTACATGAAATAGCAAAGCTTTGCTATCTTTAAATATTAAAATAATATTTCACATGAACATTAAGCCATTTAGACATAAATTTGAGGAATAACTTAAAAAACTCAGTAAGACCAAAAGTGCATTGTAGCTGTCAATTTGATATCCTTTCCATGCTTATTTGTTTTAGCACAGCACATAGCAGAGTCAGGACTCTCTGTAGTCAAACAAACCAAAGACAGTTAAAAACTTAACTACATGTGTACACAGAAAAAAAGATCAGCCAGATGAGGAACACAAAAAATTAATCACTTCCAGCATAAGGGCAGCACTTTAAAGCAAAAACACTGCTTGGCTGTTATCTACATACCATTTTTAGGAGCCAAAATTGTGACCATTCCTTTTCTAAGAAAAATACGTGTCTTTCATATAGAGTCAGTTACTACCACATATGGCAAAATGAAAATCACTGCCTTTACAGTTGAATCAAATGGCCAGGCAGCCCCAACAAAGCTTTTATTGAGAGCAGAATTTGGCAACCTGTCATCAGCTACAACAGGAATTCTTCATGAAATCTTTCAAGTGTACCCAAATTCAACATTTCAGTATTTATTTTTTAGGCCTTCAAGGCTGTGTTCATCAATATTTAAAAAGAGATCAGATGACTTTCTGCAATAAGGAAAGCAAACAAATTCACTGCTATCATGCAGTACAGCCATCCAAGTCAGTTTTACAGGAAGAATAGCTCACAACTGTAGAACAAAAATCACTAATAGTAATTAAAATCTACAATAACTTTCATATTCATACATATGTTTGCTTGCTAGCAAAAATCCAATGAAACAAAGATGCACTCAAAATAGCATGGCAAGGAAAGAACACTTTTTGCAGATTTGGTACATTTAAGGTCCTTCTGAAATGTATTCAGATACTACAAGCATGAGAGTGTATATATCTAAACAAATATACAGCAGTTTGCCTGAAGGCCTGAATGACACAACCTCTTCCTTGTCCTTCCAGACGACTTGAATCTCGTTCAAGTTATAACTAAAACATGTTCACCTTAGAGATTTACAGTTTAGAATTACCAACTCACACCAGTAGTTTCTCAGTCCCCATAAAAAGCAGGACAAAATGAGACAAAAGTAATCTAACATTTAGACACCTTACTAGACACCGATATAAACTACACTGAAAACAGTACACCAAAGCAGAGAAATTAAGTAGTTGCTAAATGCTCAGTTTACATCTACTGAAAAAACAGCTATTTTCCCAAATGTTGAGTTTTAGGAATAGTGGGCTAAGTAAAACCAGTTGCAGGGTGTTTTTGAAGAACAAGTACTGTAGCATGATACATACGACTAGGGGAAAGAATAATTCAGACTTTAAGCCTAACTCTTGCGTTACAAACTATAAAGTGTGGCATCTAACTCAAGTTGAGCAAAAAAGGGCAACATTTTAAGACAGCCTAGAGGAAATGCTTAATAGTTAGAGATGTCACATGGTAACTCATGAATTGCATGAAAACAGTCTCTATCTTAAGCCATAGAACACTGGCAAATGAAGTAAGTATAGTTCCAAAATGCCAGCAATGCAGCAATTTTCCTGTAACCCATTTGCTCACAATTCAATTGATCACTGCTATACTAAGTAACACATACATGCTCTCTCTGCTGCCTGCATCCCATGCTTTGAGCTATGTACATACAATTTTGATACAAGCAGGGCACCACGTTACCTAAATTCAATTTTTAATCTATTTAGTATCACTGTTCATGCAGATAAATTTTAGCAATTTCTATTTCTGAAAATGGGAGTTGAACTGATAAAAAAAGTACACTAATATTTTACAACTATTTTGGACATGAAAGAAGTAACACTAACCAAAATTGTTCCTACTTTCTTGCCATTGCAGGAATAGAGCCAATAGGTCTTTTCCATCATCTTCCGTGACTGACAAAATCTGAATCATAATAAGCTTTCTACTAGCTTTATCATCAGTTTTATCTAAAGACTCAATCGGCAAATGTAGCCTGAGTTGTGTTGGAAATGGGTATTTTTCAAATTCATCATTTTGTAAAACATTTATCAAGAATACTCATGCAATCCTTCTAAATGCATATTACTCTACTATAAATGAACAATTGTTTTAACTGAAAAGCATGTACTTGCCACCAATTATTAACTGTTTAATTAAAAAACAGACTTGTTTCGATTCAAACCAGCCATTAGGGGAAATGTATACCTATAATGATGCATTACACAGTGGAAGGCTTTAAACCAGCTTGCACAAATGCCTCTTTCCCTTGCAGTGGGAAGATATTTTAATGATCAGTAGAACACACATATGACACTTGAATTTTTCTTCTGTAGAAGTATGGTTTAGGTAAATTCATTCATACTGTTATGAATAAAGCATACATACAGATTCCTTTTCCAGAGGTTTTTTTTTCCCCAAGTTATATTTTCCAATAATAAGCTTAATGGATATACTCTGTTGATAAGCCTATTGTGACTAAGTTTGCAAAGGGAGACTGAGATGCAAGGACACAGTATCCTTGAGAACACTTTGTATAAAATTTGATGCTCCTCAAAAGTTGAAACAAAACCAGTTGTATTATAAATTGTTCATCATACATACTGCAACATGCAGTAAACAGAATCACTAGTAAGAATGGAACTTTCTTGACACACAGTAGAAACTACATAAGAATTAAAATTATGCCACTTATAATTAAGCATAAAATTATTCTCACCCAGTATTAGTAATAACATTCCCAAGATCCTTTCAAGTGATTTTTATATTTTATTGTAATCAGTTAACTGCACGTTTTACAGCATAGTCACACATTGTATTTTGCTAGTCACAAACACATTGCCTTACATAATGATCCGCATCATTTTTTCTCTATACTACAAAGCCTATGACTGAATACAAAAAAAGTTTTACAAAAGAAACTGTTTTAAAGACTACAATAACAATAAAACCGTTTCCAGATAACAGCTAAAATTATAAAGGCATATCACTGTATAGGTTTACTGGAATTTCTAAACAGTAAGGAATGAAATAAGGTTTAGTATCTGCGACGCTTGTTAGGTCCTTCAAAGTTGCCCCCTGGGTTTCCTCTACCAAAGCCACCAGGTCCACCACTCACGGCACCTACACCACTCATTGGAGGCTGAGGAGTTTCAGAGCCCGTTCTACTAACCAGAGGTGAACCCATCTGTGATGGGCCTCCTTGAGGGAATCTCTCATTATGCTAATACGAGTCCATTTGAAACATGCCAAATGTGAGTTACAACAAAAAGCACAAGTGATGTTGTCATGAAGTTCAGCGGATAGTCCAGCAGAATCAGGATCACACATAGAGGGAAGAAAGGAGCAATTCAATTAGTTATTATGGAAAAAGAGCTGGAAATCAAAGAGTGCTAATGTTATGCTCCAACTTTTTAAAGTAAATTAAAAATTAAAAACTTCAGTATTAAGACCAACTCTGGTGCGGAATGTAACTTCATCCTTTCAAGCACATCTGAAGTGACACATATTCTCTACGTAACAGAAGAGACAGCTAACAATAATTTTATACCTGAGCCCTATTCTGCTTTACATACCAACTACAATGCTTCTCCCTTAGATAAATTAGACAGAAACGTCAAACTAGAAAAAGCATCAGCTTTTGTATTTCTAGAGACTGCAGGTTTATTCGTTTTATAGCAGTATAACTTGAAGACATATATCCACTTATCTCTGGATACATCAGTCCATACTACCTAGAGTCAGCCTTTCATAAGGCACTAGGAATCATTAGTTAAGACTATCAAAATCCAGTCCAAATAAACTGACACAGCTAGTGGCAAAATGCTAACTGAACTATGCTTAGTTTAAAAACAACTTGATATATATCTAAAGTTTAATCTGAATTATCAATATGAAGATCCAGTTAATGTTTCACGTTTATTTTCCTTAGTTCTGTGCCTAATATTAATAAAGGTATATGTGCTTACACAAATTTATTTAGCTATAGCAAATAAACAGACCTAAAACAGAAGACATGCATCTGAGCACTTACAGTTCAGTATTTACCCAAGTGTTTAAAAATAGAACCCCACGTGATGAAATTTATAATATTAAGTCAACATAACAAACTATTAAAAGCATAGATATCTGGTACAGTCAGATCTTGAAGTAATGCGCCATTGACCTGTTGAGGACAGTTATGCTTTCAGAAGAAATTCCTTCTGTACAAAGATTTACATTAACTGCCCAGGTACTCAGGGTTCAACAAGAACATTCAAGATTAGCACTTTATTTATATGTCCGAATCACAGAAGAAATCTTCTGAAAGTTTAACTCCTGTAACAGTAGTAGCATTTACCAGTTCTAAAGTCTGTTATTTCACATATATATTATTTAAAATCAGCACTATACCTAGATAGATAATAATATCTGCAACTTAGATTATGGTTGTATATATGCCATTGTTTAAAATTTAACATTGAATAAGTTACTTCAAGAGATGCATAAAGAATCTACTAGTGCCCTAAAGTTCCTTAAAATCTGCAGCACTGGTTAAAAATTATTAAAAAATATTTAACTCATGCCACATTGTTAGCAATGGATATGAATTTCAACAAACAACTTATCCCATATTTCTGATAATTTCTGCCATTTGACTTTTGGACAAAAAGTCAAGTTCCTCTTTCCAATAAGGACACCCTCTCTCCAGCTAATGAGAAAACAGTAACTATCCATCTACAATAAAGTATGGGTAAAAAAAGCTATTTTTAAAATGTTATGTTGAAAAATAATCTGTTTCAAAAGACTGCAGTGGAACAAAAAGATAATTGCTCCAACTTTCCCCAAAAAGACTTCAGAAAAAAATCCAAATTTAAAAAAAAAATAAAATTGTATTTCTGGTCTGTAAAGCATATTCTTCACTTCCCTCAGTGGAAACTGAAACTAACGCTTACAGTGGTTTAGTAGACAGACCTCAAAGGATCTTTAGTGCCTTTCCAACAAGAGGAAAAACACAGTAAGGCTATGCCTTTCTGTAGGAACATGCCCTCCAAATTAAAACCTTTGAAAGTCAAAAATGGGGAGAAAAAAAAAAAAGTATCTGATTTGTCCTTCAGTAGCATGCAGAAGAAAAAAAAAATTTTTTTTTAAAGTGCATTTTGAAGTGTCAGTGTATTCCTTGCATTTCCATACCTGGAATGACTTTTTGTAGAAAAACAACAGTTTGAGATAAATAACCATTATTTACAATATCAAATTACAATTCTTTTAATTACACTTCTTTTTTCAGTGTCTATATAATCACTAAAGAATGTTCCAGAGGTGACCAGTAATACAGTGGGCTCCAGCAAAAACATCTCTGAAAGCAGCACTTTGTGAAAAGCATCCCCTATACTCTGTGAGAAACAATGTGACTGATAAAATGAGCTGGCTCCTATGATGTGAAGGTGAAATCCTCTCCTTTAATTGGTAAGGACCAGGCTCATGTATTTTGTGCTCAATCAAAATCTCATTTTCCTCTAAGAAAGTAAGTATTTTGTGCATACTTTATTATACAGATTGCTCAGTCGCAGATGAATGCTGTTAAGAAGGCATATATAAAAAAAGAATAAAATACTGCTACAAAATGCTTCTGTGTTCCAATAAAACTATAATGGAATCACTGGTTATACTATATACTCTTTTATATCACACCACCACTAGAACATCCCAAATATCCGTTTACAGAATAATACTGAAAAATATGTAAAGATTGGGTTAAAAATTATATAGTTGTTTCTCTACATAAGACATTACAGCTAGGAAAAGTAACTGGCTACAAGAATAGAGCAAAAATTACTAATGCTCTAACTGCATTCCAATGGCATATCTATTCTTAATAAAAAAATCCAGTTGTAAACAAGACATTCTCTACCACCCTTGGCAACTGGTCAATATTATTTTTCCTGTATTGATATGACAGTTATCTCTAACAGCTGTTGGCATATTTACTTTCAAAATGGAGTAATTACTGTCACTATCTCATGCTAACAACAGTGTTAGAAAGGAAATACAAAAAACACTGAAGTTGCTTTAAAAAACAAATTAAGTAGTTTACACAAAGATATCTTCACACTACATCTCTTTCAACATTAAACTGTACATCAAAAACCCCAACAAGCCAATATATAGAATTTAGTTTCACAAAAGAAAAAAACAACAAAAAAAATTTACAGATTACTCTGGTATGATGTTCCTTCATTTCACAGAAGTAATCTCCTTCTCTCAATGACTTCAAGAGGTCACATACACTCAAAGTTTTGCTGCCACAAGAGCTATATATTCCAACATCAATGTAAAGCCTGCTTACATATCAAAGAACGTGCCCTCTCCCTAAGAAAAGCAGGAATTGTAACATCAAATAAAGATTTTTCTACTGTCTTGTAAACTATTTGCATCAACAAGTTTTATCAATTACTTGTAAAAGATCCAAAATATGTAACACGCTCTTCCTCAGTGTGAAAATATCTTTGGTAACAGAAATGGGCCATGAGACATGACAGCTATTCAAAATAATTAAATTTGTGATACATTACCACCGTTCCATTATCTGGCATCATTGGTGTTCCCATATTTGCAGCTCCTTCTGGTCCCATGGAAGGACCAGGACCCATTGCAGGGCCAGGTAAAGTTCCTCTGTTGTTCATATTCATACCCATCATTGGAGGAGGGCCTTGGTTACCAGCAGGTGCTGGGCTAAACGCATCTATGCAAAACAATCTACACTTAGAGCTGTCCTATCTGAATTTTACAAGAATAAACAAACAATTTACAATATTCAAAAAGCCAAATGTACAAAACTTCCAATACTTGAAATAAAAATATATATTCTTTGAGACTGTACATTTATCTCAATCATCTGCTTTTAAACAGATTTTCATTAATCCCTATTATTTTGGGTTACATAATCTGCCTTGTGTATTTGAAAATCCTGAACTTTACAGCTAAATATTGCTGTACAGCTAGCGTGCAGGAACTGATGTGTTTGTATAGCATATAAATATATACACCACAAATTCACAAAAAATCCGAAGTGATTTTGCAGTAATTGGCAGCTATAAAGTAACTTGGCTTTTTAGGGATCATAAAATACAAATAGACATTTGCAAGAACTATTCTACCAGTATTATGTTAACTGTATACAGTTACAGTATATTAGTCTAATGTCTAAAAGCAATACCAAAGATGGCACTCAACTTCACAATAAGTTATTTGTAATATGTCATAAATAAATCTTGCATTGCAATGTAATTTATTACAGTATAACTACCATAAAACTAAGAAATTTTGTAAGAAAAGAAAATGACAGAACAGTCTCTTCCAAAATTCTGATTCACAGCAGGAGGTAGAAGACAAGCTTAGAAACATCTTTTCAGGAGATCATTTAGCAATAATATTGCACTAGGAAACATCACTGCCAGTGCCCACTAACACACCCAAGAAGTAGGCAAGATTGCCTTCATCACATTTTCTTACATTATTATAACAAAGAAAAAAGTCCGATTATATGTACAATTTACATCTGCTATTATGAAATATCATCAAGACTGGTGGTGATGCAGTCCCATTCTTTCCCCCCAACAATAATCCACTCTTTTCAGCCAAAAGCATGCATCCAAAATTTGATAATGGAAGACGACATGCCTTTGGAAACTAGCCTATGTTTTAAGATATGACAACATACAGGAGTATTAAGAAAACTGATGTGTTGCTAGACTAATAAACTTGTTATTTTTATTTCAAAAATCAACCTTGCTTCCCATCAGAACTTAAATTTCTTTAGTAATGAACATCATTGTAAGCAGGCCATTTAGCACAGATAGAGTACTATAGCTGCAGGTATGCAAAATTGCATCTTTATAACCTGCCCCGAGTACACATACCACAACAGTCAGTGAAACCACTCCACCCAAGAGATTGCTACTAAAATTGAAGACTTGGTCTTGATCATATACATTATGCCAACTGCAAGCTGCTTAGCAAAAGCAATCCACGCAACACAGTAGCACACGTAAAGTGCTAACCAAGTTTATTAGAACAATAGAGAAAAATCCTATGCTGTTGAAAAACAGAACTCATTTGAGCTTAGCAATGAGAAACTCCAAGACCTCTCCCTATGACACTAAGCCAAAACAAAGGTATGCACAAGTTGGATATTTCTGACCTACCCACAAGCACAATCAATTCATGCAGCAGGTAGAAGATTGTGCTACAATTCACGAGAATTACAGTTGACTATGCCCTAAAACTGTTTTTTAGTGTCATCCATTGAGTGACCAAATATAGAAGAAAAAGAAGGCAGCTAAACTGCCAATGTAAGGAGAAACCTTTATTTTCAGAGACAAGAAGTACTCTGCAGGACTATGACGATGGCAGCTCTTAGTGCAATCAATGCTTAATTATCTGTTATTGGCTTGCTTACCAGCCTAATGAAACTTAACCAGCTGGCCTCACACAGGCAGTGGTCCATTATCCTTCAACTGAAGTTCCCATCCTCCATATCATACAAATGCACCCATATTGCTTCCTGGGTGACAAATAGCAACCTACACTATCAAACCTCTATATTATTAAGGGAGTTTCAGACAGAGTCAGCTCTGACATGTGGACAATCAGGGAGCGTAATGCAAGGAGAGAGCGGGGCTCTGCAGTTTCAGTGAGAGGACACAATGGCATTTGAGCTATGCCTCAGAGGCCCTCCTAGCTTCAAAACAGACTTTAAGAGACAAACAGGTGCTTGCCAGTTCTTTTTGGTGGGACATTGGTGTTAGCAGTTAATTCACTGGACCAGGTTTAGCAACAGATGAAAAGCAGTCATGCTACAACACACAGGTACTGGAAAAACATCTTTTTTTCTGCCTCTAGAGTGCTGAAAAAGTACACTCTAGGTGTCTGAAGTGCACGTGCCAAGGTCTGGCACAGCTGGAAACAAGGTATAGTCAATGAGTTCCCCCCAAAAAATATCCATATTCAAAAGTTTATCAGCTGCACTTAGCATTACAGTTAAGTGCTATGATGAGGCATATAGATTTTCTCAGAACTTGTTTGCTGCAAAAAACAATATGAAAATGAGTGATCCTGCACAAGTCAGCCCAACACTAAATCTGTCACAGAGGTACCTTGCTTTCTAATAACACTATCATGCAGGGATTTCCATTACTGAAGATACCCCAGCTCCCCACTGTCCCACATGGTAAGTCACAGATGGCACAAGTAAAGACGAGCTAAAAATTCCAAGAAAAATGTCAAGAAACAACACTTATAACTCTACAGCAATTTTTTTGGGTCAGGTATTTTGGTTGTAGTGGTGGGGTTGTTAATGGGATGAAAAAAACACCCAAAACTCTCCAGTAAGATAAAATCCAGATATTGTAGAAACAAAAACTTTACCTATCTTGCAATGGATATTTTCCCCTTTCTAAAATAACAGTTCACTGTTACCGTAACTCTCTTTGGAACTACACATTTATTTCTAAAAGCATTCCTATTGAGTTTAAAATCAAGTCATAGCACAAAGTTTACAAAGCAAGCCTATGATGAACATCACTGTGAAGTATTAAAACCTGAGGAGGTCTGTGAAGTGATTGCTATAAATACAGTGAAAATCTGTACGTAAAAAGTGTCATCTTGTGGATCTAGACAACTGGCACAGTATCAATATTTACAAGTCTCCTAATTAAATGGAATTTTAGAAGCAAACTGCAATAATATGCAAAAAGTACAACTATAAAATTAAAATATATGACAATTTATACTTCAGCTTATTATTTGTAGATAACTTCACAATGACTTCTTTTAAAATTATTTTTAGAGCTCTTGATGTTCACAGAAAGAAAAGGCCTATTTCTATTCTGCAGCTATAAATGTGTCTCAATTAGTAAGTGCCAGGAAATGGTGAATACTGATTTTTAAATCTGGATCAAGCAAATTCGTTACTCTATAAATTCACATTACTCTAAAGGTCAAGCAATAATATTTACCAAGTTTTGTATGTACTTTCAAATTTAAAATACATAAACTTAACTTTTCTTTAAATTATCATCTTAATTTATTATTATTAAGATGAAAATAAATTAACATCAGGAAGTTTCCAAGAAACATATGTTGAAATACAGTTTAGTATGAATGGGATTTTTTTTAAAGAAACATTTTAAGTTTCAGTCTTGTTTAAAAGCAGATATTCTCAATACGATTCCAAACTGTTTCACACTACGTGTAGGTAGGAAGCTCTAATTATTAAGAATGATCTCCATGATAACAGTTTTTAGCAGTCACAAAAGTGAACTGAGAATATTTGCAAATACAGACTTGCAAGAAATTGTTAGAACATCAACCACATTATTCATTAATTTTTTATCAGGTATATCAACAAGAGCTCACCAATTTTAAGCTCTACATCATTTCACCGCATGCAGTAACAGTCCCAACTTCTCTGAACAGATGGTCCCTCCAGAAGAACACCAAATACTTTCTGAACAGAAAATTCCTCTTTTGTATCAGGCAATTTCTAGAGCATCACCTTTCCCTGGCTTTTTGTTTTTCCTAATGTGCACATCATATTTTTCTCCCACAGGTGGACAAAACAATAAAGATACACCTTGGGGAAAAAAAAACCCCCAGCTGTTTAGAAGCAAAATATGTGAGGTTTTTTATTTCCTAATACTGTTCGCTTCTTTTTAACAGTAGTTGTCACTAATTAATAGTGCTTGAGTATCATGTACAGTCCCAAAGAAAAAGAAATTTTATATTACAGAAGCCTTTTTCCTTCAGATCCCTACCTCCCATGTTTATTGCTCCACGAGGACCCATATCACCCATTCTCAATTCCTGTTCTCTCTGAAAGCAAACATAGTTTTCATGGTCAACCTATCATTCTTAGAACTTAAAACATTCCCACTTACTCCAAGAAAATAAAAAGAATTTTCAAGTTTCAAAAGTTTCCATTGATTAGAAAAAAGTACAAGGAATTCAGTTAACTATCCCCTGGTTTTATAAAATCAAATGGAATAAGTTTAATATAGCATGCTGTGCATTAGTGCATAATGCTAATAGTTAAGAATATATAACAAGTTACATTTATCAGATGCAGCAGTCTAAATATGCAAAACAGTTATCAACTGCAAATGAATCCATCTTCACGCAGTGTTTTTCATTAGGAAGTATATTTACATTTTAACTGGAAATAAAGAGATCTAATTACAGTATTGCCTGAAGGCCGTGGTTCAATAATACAGTCTTCATGACTTAAAAAAGTCTTCATGACTTAAAAAAGCTTGTGTTGATTGAAAACCAAGCCCTGATGTGGTATATTTTGGCATATAAACTCAATTTGTCAGTTCATCTTCAGTCAAATAGCTTTGACTTAATTCAGTGGTGGCACATTTATCGATAAATCATGCTACTGATGTGTTAGTTCAGATACTGACCATCGTTTTGAAACCATTATAAATATGCAGTATCAACATAACTATATTAAAGTATTTATACTAAATAGAGAAATAACATGCCAAATTGGTCCAGATTCAATTGATGCTCAGTCATCCAACATCAAGAGTTCTGATGTTACCGATCATGAACCATGGCCTGCTGTGAAACAATACTCAAAAGGTAGTACCCAGAGTGGCAAAAATCATCACTTAGGAGAAAACAAAGTACACCTATCAGAGATAATTACAAGGGATTTTAGTATTACTGTTGATATCAAAAGGATGAAATAGAAACAAAATCACAGTTCAAAATGAAAACTAATGAATTCCATACCAAAATTTCTTTTTCTCATTAATTTTCTGCAAGAATTTTAACATATATTCCACTCCTGAGTGAACATACATGTGCTGAGAATAAGCATATATAAAAAAATTTACCTGGTTCTGAAAATAATTCCACTTATGATTTAAAAGTATTAGTTCAGATGCACTCTGAAAACAATTCCATACACTAGGCAACTGAATCAGTCTTGCTAAAAGCAACCTTTAAGCGGAAATATTAATCAACATACGTCCAAAGTATTTTTACAGTTTCACAAAACTCTTTTTTCCTTCAATCATGTTTGGGATGCCAAACGTGAGTCTTCTATCTTCACTTAAAGCAGCAGACACCAATGTTTGACAGAACAGAATCAACAGTTTTGTAAAAATATCCCAGTATGGAAACTGTCATTTGACATGACAAAAGGCTCTCAGGTCAGTAACTTTGTTTCCAGTAATTCATATTAACTTAGAAAATGTACTTAACATAAGAAGATTATACATTATTTCTAAAATAATGTGGAAGGGAAAAGTACAGCCTCGTAACTAAAAGACAATGCAGATTTTAAGGTCCAGCTATGAAAAGTAATTAATGAACACTAAGAAGTACCTCTTCTTCTGACTGTAGAACCCACATTAAAACTTTAAGACACAACAACCTTGTCAGACCTCTCACAGTAATGTCAACTGCCATTTTAAGTAAAATCAGCAGCCCTGTTAGGATCAGTCATATCCACAAATTGATAGCAATGAGTTAGTCACAAAATCAGCATATAACCTTGTTGATATTAGTCTGCTTTTACACCTCATCCCTGACATGAAGAAGCAAAAAGAAAAATGTTATATTATCCCCAGTGTCAATCCCTAGCCCAACATGGCAGAAAACCACTGTGGTTATCAGTCTACATTCATTAGACTGTGCGTGCACATATGCATGTGTATATGCATGTGTGAAAACAGTACAGGCCACAAGCAGCTTTGCGATACTCTCTAGCTACAAGGGCAAGTACCAGACTTTTAATTACTGCACTTAACTTTCTTGATCCATCTCAGGTTCAACTGCAAGTTGGGGGTTGGTTGTTTCTTTTTTTAATGCACGATGTGCCACATAAGGCAGGGGGAAGCACAATAGCAGCTCGCTAAGGATGTTAAATACAGAGCTATAAAACTAATACTAGCTTGGCAAACTATATCACATGCTTTTTTAAAAAAAGCTCACAATGCTTCCTCTTAGCAACAAACCAGTTTTTTCTCAGCTCAAAATGCTACCGGTCTTCAGTTACAGTAAGTACAAGAGGAGCAGAACCTGTAATTTTAAATTTTTTGTCTTGTCTAACCTTTGTAACAAAAAGCATGAATTATCTGGCATTTTGTAGCCCTAATTTGGTGTTATTACCATATAAAAACCTTTTCAGCTCTAGACTCAAGATATATATATATGCACCTTATCATTGATGCTGCCTGTTAATCAGCATGCCTACAAGAATTATTATTAGTCCTACTGTTGCACATTCACAACTTATCACGTTCTTTTGAATTTTCAGCACAGGAAAATGCTTCTATACTGTTAACAAAGAATAGATTTAAGATAAATCCCCTGCCAGAGAAAATACTCAATTTCAAATGTTAACTGACAGCATACATTGTTAATGTAACTAAATGCTTGATATATTAACTATAAAAACATGTCATTAGATAATTTGCCAAAACCTGTATTTGTAGGAGTCCAGATGATAATAAAAATTCAGTCCTATCCCACACAAATCACATCCTAGACAGTTATTTACTATATAAGCATAAACAAGTTATTGCAGGTAAATTAGGTCAACTGTTCCATGGGCTTTGCCTAAAATGCAACAAAGAAAGGAATACCAACAGTCAGATGAGCTGAACCAGTGCTGGTTGATATTCCAGCCCACCTGAGAGCTTCATTCTTGGATACTCAAACCCTCTGCAGAACACAACGATAGCATTATCTTCTCAGAGCTTCTTTTCCTCACTATGCAACTGCCCGTTCTTCTGTTGAGTTGAGCCTGCTTCTGCCCCTTCCCTGAAGCCACCCATAACAGGGAGGTAAAACTGAGCAGCAAGGGAGTAGGGCTAAACTTTTACTACAGAAATATGTAGGGAGGTGATTAAGAAACTCTGAAGTCACACGGAACCTGGGAAAATAACTTAAACTGGAAGAAAACAAGAAAACTGGACGATAGGCAATTGTAGGGGGGAAAGAAAGCCGTAAGACAAAGAATGCATAGTAAAGCACAATTTAACTTTGGAAAGATAAAAAAAAAAAAAAAAACAAACCCACAAAAACCCACAAAAGAGAATAATAATATCCTATTGTAAAAGTATAATTGCTTACAAGACTCAAAAGAAATCTTTCCAACTGACTTCTGTTGCAGGATTCTTGAAAATAACGCAGAACTCACTAATGCAAACAACCCTCAAAACAGTCTGATTCATCTGAGTAATTTGCTTTTAGAAAAAGTACTATGATGGCAACTAGAGTATTATGTTTTCTAATTACTTTAGGTACAAGCATTAAAAATTATATTTGCTCACAATTCCAACTCATTTTAATGTGAACTGTAAAAGGTAGATTTACACAAAAATATTGAATACACCTAGTTTTCAAATTACATATCTCTCATACCTTTAATGTAGTACGGATTCTCCTGGTTTTACAAGTACTAGAAACAAGTTTTCTTGAGCATTTAAGGTATATCATGCACAACATTCTTACAGCTCAATCACCATTGATATCAGTAGTTTAAGTATAGAGAACTGCCAAGATGATTTTTCTGTTTTTTAAAATACATTAACATATTTTAAAATTTACTCTATAAAACCATGAAACTAACTGTTTTGAAAAGACGCCTAAGAATTGATACATTCTCATGTATCAGACGCAATTTCCTTCTCACACTGAAAATAAAAATACAAGTAGCTATAAAACTGGTGGGTTTTTTTTAAAGTGACAAATCAAGACTACTTTTTTCTGTAGAAGCAGGCCTTGCAATTCTAGCAGCCCGAAGAAAATTGAAAATCTTGTCTCCAAAATATGCAATATTCATGGTAACAAAATTGTCAAAAATTATGGTGTTGAATAAATACGGCACAATATTTTAGAAGAGCAAAAAGCACGGTATCAACAGAAAAAAAATATGACAGATCATATAGTTTTCTTCAAGTGTTTGTAGCCAGAAGATGCACTTCACAATTAACATAGGACTATTCACTCACCTTTCAGCTAAAGAACGGTGACCAAAATAATTCCAATACACAGCATCAGAAAAAAATGCCTTATCAAAAAAAAAAAAGACCACCACTTACCCCATAACCTTAAACATGCACATTAAAATCAGTAACTTAACTAGCACTTTATCTAGGTTCTGTGTGTGGAGTAAAATGTAATTCACAGTGCTGCTGATTCTCACCTGCTTTCATTAACATGGAGACTGAATTCTCTCCTCTAGCAGAATTTCTATTTGTCAGAACAGGTATATTTCTGTACCTCTTACTAGAATTAAATACTCACTTATTAAGAAGTGAGTAAGCCACTAAGAGTGGCTTATTTCATTTAAGTTATTTCTAGAAAAGAAAAAAGTATTTCCAAAGGCCTCTCCAGGAGGCATAAAACCCTTAAACCTTACACAAAATTGAAATTTACTGAAAGATACCTACATTTTAAAGATGTAAATCATACAAATGTTAAAATTGCTAGTTTGACACTCAAAACTAGAATTTGGGGGCTATTTTTGATTGTGCGTTTTTTGCCTTTTTTTTATTTTGTGAAATAGAATATTCTATTCATTCCAATGACTAGCTCACTGGAAGTTAAGATGCCAGCAAGGAGTTAAAGTAATAAAAGCCTTCTCTTCCAACCACGCCTCTTGTCACCTTTTGGTTTATCCATCAATTAAGACCTATATGTAAGATTCAAAAGTTACAATTTATTCCATTCGATGCAGTAATAGTAAATAATTATAAATGAGAAATATACTGATCTTCTTTTAAAATCCAAGACTTCTATGTCTTGGTGTGGAGAGCTAATCCCTACTCTGAGCTGGATGTCATAACTAGATGATTCCAGACATTTCAAAAAGTTATAATTAATTCCACCTCTAAGAAAGCAAACATGTAAAATTTTGCTTCTCAAATATTTTGAGTTAAAATTCAGAAATAATTTTTCACAAGACAAGGGTGCTTAAAGAAGGTAACCACTTTAACAGATCTTGACATCCATTAAGAAAAACAAAAGGACAATATCTATGTATTAACTCTCTTAATAGCGACTTTCTCATTACAACATTCTGTCAATTCATTTGGATCCAGAGTTAGGAGCCACTTTAGCTCTATAGAGCAGATATAAAAAAAACCACTTCTCTCATATCTATTAGCTTCATTTTCTGAATGACAATAATGAAATTAAAAACACAAATTGAATGTAGTTCAACAGCTGAACATAATGCAAATATTTTTTCATACGTAATCATTTTAAGGCCCTTATGCGTTTACTTACCTGCAAAACTACTTTCTGATATTGCACTGTATCATCAAGTTCACAATAGGTACATGTAATATAATTACATTACATTCACAATATAGTCACATCTTCAGAGGCACATTAAAGAATTTTATGCTGCAGCTTAGAATTATTCTGGTTTTATTCTAGCTAAAGAAATAGCATGAGAGTAGGTAGGTCTGTCAAAACAGACATCAATGGGAGTACAGAGGATACCTTACTTTCACAGAACAAGATGCAAATGATTTAATGTAAGAATCACTTCACAATTCACCCTGCTGGATGTGGAGTTAAAGGGCTGTTATACTGGTAACGAAGTCTGGGCTTAACTGCATCATGATGCAGAAATACACTAAAATATTTAACTGAAAATTGAGTGCTATAAAACAATGCTGCATTTTATATTTCCCAGATGTTAAGTTTTCCTTGCACAGGAAACAAATCTAGGCAAATATTAAAATCAAGTGAACACTGGACTCAAAACAATTTTCCCCCAACTGTAAGATCAAGGATGAAATGAAGTAAAAAGTCAACAATGTTTACATAGAAGAATAATCAAGCAGCCAAGAATGTCCTTTGTCATGAGGTATTTATGTAAAAATCTAACTACTTCTTAATTGTAATGCTGAATATAACATTACAAAATCATAACACTTTAAAAGCAGCACTAGCTATAGCCACAGTACACTAAATATGACTCTTTGCCAGAATTTTGTATTAACAGTTTTTCCTCACCGAAGAGGTATTATATACGCTGACTAAATTGTGACCAAAAAGAAGAGTCCAAATGTAGTTGCTATTTCATAACTGATCAGGAGTTACCAAGTGATAAAACATGCAAGTATTTGCGCCAAAAGGAAGCTGAAAGCCAAAGTTTTTCATTGCTACGAAGAGGTCCTGTAGGAGAAACTTCTAACAAACATATGAAGTCTTTATACAAATTATGAATGTTGCTTACAATCAGAGTAATTCAAAGTTTAAGATTTCCCCAACAAAGTTCTAGCCACACCTATAGCACTTAAATAAAACATGAACAAAGAAGCATCAATGAAACTTACTGGCATGAAACCAGGCTCCATAGTTTTCCAGCTTGCCACAGTTTTTCAGCTAGTGCTTTTATACAACCTGGAAGCAACTTACTGTAAAACAGGAGCAATACTGGGTAGATTTGAATGAAGACAGACACCTATTATTTGAATAAGCAGAGTTCTGACTGAGGAAAACAATATACATCGTACCAGGCAATTTTAATCAAAAGTTTAGGAAACTGGTCATCTGAAGAAATCCAAAGGGATTAAGAAAAACTGCTTTCCAGTTAAATTCCCTGACCCAAGTCAACACACAGTAAGTCTCAGGCTACAGTGTCTGCCTTCATCAAAAGATATCTAAAAAACCCTAATTTTATTTGTGTACTATAGATCCAAAGGCCAGAATCATACTAGGGTCACAATGGGTAGGGAGAAACAAAAATAGCTGGTTCTTATTTAAAGAACAGACAAGTTCCCCTATAGATAAACAAATATTGATAAATTCAGAAAGGGCAGGGGGGAAATAACACAAAGACTCTGCAAGCAAAAAAAAATTAAAAGTATTATCAAAACCAGCGCTATATAGAAAAGAAAAACAAAGCCTGCAGAACATAAATTAGTGAGCCACTAGCCACTGTAGGAAACCATAATGGAGACAGATATTTTAGTAGGGCCCTGTATCGATAGGACAATGGCTAATGGCTTCAAACTAAAAGAGAGCAGGTCCAGACTGGATACAAGGAAAAAATTTTTTATACTGAGGTTGAAGAAACATTGGAACAGGTATCCCATAAAGGTGGTAGACACCCCATCCCTGGAAACATTCAAGGTCAGGTTGGACAGGGCTCTGAATAACCTGATCCAGTTGAAGATGTCCCTGCTCATTGCAGAAGGGTTGGACTAGATGACCTTCAAAGGTCCCTTTCAACCCAAACTATTCTATAATTCTATGACAATGTTTGGGAAAAATATCTTTAAATGGTAAACCTTTAAATGATAGTTTCTATTAACCCAGATATTAAACTCCCCATCTGAACAGTTACAAAACAGCTCTCTGGAAACTCTTCTCATTTTTTTTTTCCAAAAAAGGTGCTTATTAAAAATGCTAATTCATCTAACAATAACACTTTTTCTCTGGAAAATTGAAGTGGAACCTAAAGAAAGACTTGATGGAAGACAGAAACATCAGACTTAAATTCCATGTTTCTCATGGAAGATTTAATAAATCAAAACAGGCATGGGCTCTGGTAACGAGATAAACCTACCTGATACCTACACTACAGAAAGGAGGCCTGTGAAATGTTCATGAGAAAGCTCCTAAATATTTTCATTTAAAAATTGCATTTAGCCTGGCATCAAAAGACAGGCAACCTCACTGAGTCAAGTTAACCTCTATGTCTCAGTTTACTGAATTACTACTATTAAAATTCTTCCCTCTGTGAGAGCTACTGAAGCAAAAGAGAGAAGAGGCTTACTGCACACACTGAGAAATAACCTACTCAGAAGGCACCACCTCTTGGGAGAGAAAGCAGATCTATAAATAAACTCTCCTCACACTAACCAATAGATCCATTAGCAGGTTTCCTCACATCAAAAAATATTATTTCTACAGAAATTTCGTATTTTGGGTGTTTTACTAACTGCTTTGAACGAAGACAAACTTTTTAAGCAGAGGAACTTATTTTGACAGCGCATCTCAATGCCGCCAAGTAAGATCTCAAGATTTAGACAGGTGGATGAGTCCAAAATAGGTACCAGGTACACAACTGAAACTGAAAGTTAGTTTCTTCTTATTCTGGGTAAATACGTGTACAAACTCCAAGTCAAACTTAACTCCAGTAGCTGAGGAAAAAAAAATGAAAATTATTAATGTAAACATTAACTTCAGCTGCTTCAAAATATGTAGGGCATTTATCAAACACATTAACAACGCACTTTGTAGATTATTTATAAAAGCTTCATTCTTACTTGTCAGAAGATGAAATACTGAACAGTTCAGTATCAAGGAACTTAGGTAAGTAATTTTTTAACTTGTGAGATGTAACCATTTTCAGAAATTATATTAAAAATATGGAATATAGACTACTCCATAAAAATATTTTATTCCATAAAAATTATTCCATTCCATTTATTTTATTCCATAAAAATAATATATGGAATATAGAAAATATGGAATATAGAAATCTGTTCTTTAATAGCGGGGTGTTTTTTTCATTTTTATCTGCAAAATCCATTAAATAGAAGCTAAGTTCACAAATGGAATATTCTATAAATAAGCACACCAGGTGCATATGAAGTCCTTCCATTAGTAATTGAACAAAAATGGCATCTGTTTAATCTGAGATCTCATGAAACACTAAGATTGACAAACATTGATATCATTTTGCCAATGTATATGAAGCACCTGAAAAGTGTTCTTTTAGTTTCTTGATCCATCTTTACTGAAAGAAAATTAAGTTATAAGCAAAAACTGATAATCTGTAGAATAGAGAAAAAAAAAAAAAATCCTCATCAATTACCATAGAAGAGAACAAACCTGGGAATGCTGACAAGCAGTACCACAATACCTAAATTCATATTGGAGATTTAGGCAAATCTGACAGCCCATTAAGGGACAAAAATTACTTATGAAACTACTTCTGTTTGTAAGTTCATATTTAGTAAATATTAGTATTTTCTACCACATTTTCTGCAAACATTAGAAGATGATGGCAACAGAGTAAGATTTTAGTCTCCTAAATATCTATAAAGTAACTTAATACAAGGAAAACTTGTCACATTACCCTTCATATTCACAGGTCACACAAACTGAAATATAAAGTTATAAATTAAACATTGTTATGATTACTTGCCCCATTACGGACAAATTATCTTAGGTACCATCCTTGATACACATAAAACGCAATCTAGAAAGACAATTATGAACCATCCTATAATGGTCATGAAATAACTACTTAAAACCAAAAAACATCTTGTTTCTCAAATAGCTTTGTTTCATGTATACAAATACATAATAGACTACAAAAAGATGTCTAAAGTTCTGCATCGATTTTTATGCAATGTCTTTTCATACTAAAAGTAGATATGACAATTGAAATAGTCTTTACACCAGGCAATGCAATTAAAGCCTGAAAATAATTTATTTAGTTTCTAAAATAATACAACATGAATATTCTATGGCCTGTTAAGAAATTATTGTTGTTATTATTATTATTATTATTGCCTAAAGCACCAAATTTAATATCTAAAACATTAAGGAACAGAAGAAATGCAAGATTTAAGTATCTGTCTACTGCTACATATCACTGCAATCCTGCAAACATAAAAAAGTTTAGTGCTACTGCCAAAACTAAGACCAACCCCAAAGTGAATATTTACAAACTGTTTGCCCAAAGGCCTAACCTCAGTTGCTTTATGCAGAGGAAGAAACTTGATTGCTGAAGTAAAACCACTGCCTTGAAAGCAGGAATGTTTTGTCAGGTTGGGGTTCTTTTCTGGTTCTACATTTAATGTTTTTTTTTCCAAGCTAGTTTTACCTTAAAATGCTTTTAAGGTGTCAAACATGAACTATTTCTTCACGAGTATGGATGCTGGATTGCCGTAAGGAGGGAATTCATCTCCCCCAACCAAGCTCTACAAAAACACTTTCATAAAGCAGCTTAGCTTTATAGCAGTTTGTTAAGAAACAGAGACTTCATTCATACAACCTTACAAAACTTTACCATCATCACCTTCATTAAGTCCACTAGGCTGCGAAGGTAAAATAACCAAAATTTATTATTAGCAGAAAACAGATCAAATTTCAAAAGATCCTTGGAAATTTTTATTAATTTATTTATTATTGGAAATCTGCCTTAGTTTAGTTTTCAATGAGGTAGAAAACTCTGCATTCAGTGGAAAATAAAATGTCTTATGTAACTATGGCTTTTGGGCATAAGAGAATCAGAAGATAGGAAAAAAAAAAAGGCAGTTCTATTCACTTAAGAACCAAGGTGTGCAAAAAACTATTCCTGATTTAAAGTCGAAGGAAATCTAAGTGATTGTCTCATTTAAAAAATGTCTACTACTTAACTTGCAAATATACCTCAGTATAAGGTATAAAACCTTATACTCAGGCTCAAAACAATAAATAAATGGGAAGCTACATTTATAAACTGCTCCAAAGAAGGACAAAACTCTTAGAATGAAGACTAAGGTAGGTTTTTTTCAATCAAGTTTCTGGCATTCCTGAAGCTATGAACTTTTCTGTTGTTTTGGGATGAGCTTTTTTCACTCCCTTGCTCTCATCTGTCTCATCAGCATCCACTACAATTTCTGCTGTTGAGGCAATCTCCACTGCTTTAGCAGATGCCACTTTATGCTGATACTTACACAACATGCTTGAAGGAAAGCAAAGCAAGATCTAGAAATAATTCTTGAAAAGACTAGGAGATAAAAAAAAGTTAAGTATTTGATATACAAAGTGTTACATGGAAGAACAGTAAGCATTCAGAAGTTGAAACTCACAAGAAACAGTTCCTTACACATGCAAGTTACACCTTAAAGCGGAGTAGATTCCTTGGATGGAAGAGGACAAGAACATCAAAAAACCTCAATTCCCTCTTTAAACCATGGGTAAGAAGAGCTGTAAGCTTTAGGCCAGTATCACAGCTATCGTTTCATTAAGTACAATACCCACATGACACTATTTCACAGTGCTACTGCAGGATTAAATCTGCACACCATAAACTAAGACTACAACTCCTACATATTTTGGTCTCTTTAGCAGATATGTGAAAACTTTTTAATATACTAAATCCAAATTGTTCTCTTTTCACCCTTCTAAGCTGGTGTCGTGAATAAAAGTATTTCCTGAAACTGAAATTATTTGATAAAAAGGTTCTAATTGAGATTTAATAATTTAAGTTATTCACAACTGCATAGTAAACATTGCAGTTTGAATAATTAATGTATCACTAGCACTTATAAGTCATACATTTTTTTAAAAAAAATCTGTGCTGCTGAAAAATTAAATATTGCTTCCAATCACCATCAGCAAGCTCCTCTTTCAGCAAGAAATATGTATGCAAAATAAAAATTAGGAAAATACTACAGGAAAGCAAGTTTCCTGATTAAGGTCTCATAAAATTAGAATGGATATATATTGAGCTGTAACAGCATATTTAAAGTAAGCAACTTTTACAAAGCAAGGGATAAACCCTAACCGATACGGAAGTGTTTATCCATAACGTATCTACTAGAAATCATACAACTACATTAATAAATTGTTTAGGCATCACTAGGCTGCCCATTAGATTAGCAATCAATGCAATCAAATTTTTAAATGTACGTCACCATGAACAAGAATGCTTCAGGAAGAGAAATCCCCACACAGAAAATATTTTTATTATCTGTAATTTAACTGAGTAACTGGTTTATTAAACTTGATTACAAGACATTTTTCAACAGTAGTTATATAGAAAAATCAAAGCCTAACAAGTTAGGGAAAAGATACAGAAAAAACTTTAAATAGGAAAGCCTAATACTATAGACTTATTCAATTCAGGTTCCAATTCAGGTTGTCATTGCACTTACCATTTATTTCCTTCTTTTACACTGAATAGTAAAAAGGGATAGGATATAAGTGAAGGAAACTTACTTTTCAAAGCTTTTAAGAAACAAAAACAAGGATTAGAAACAATTATTATTTTCCTTCTAAATACATAGTTGGCAGAGGTTTTAACACGTTATAAGGAATATGCCAAAAGAATTCATCAAGACCTGATACGGTAGAAACTATCTACCAGTATCATAAAATACAATTTTCATTAAGAGGCAACTTTTAAACTCTTAAAACAGAGAATAACTTTTTTCATTGTATGTACAATGGTAATCTGACACTAGAAGAAATTATCAGATGGAATCTGTTCACCATGAACAAGAATTAGTAAGAATAAAATAAAAAAAAAATTTAGTTTACAAGAAATTCTACTAAATTGAAAAAAGATTTGGTGCATCATTTCGCAATCCCCCAAAATAGTTTACAATTGCAAAATTGCAAAGTCTTTTTCAATTCCTATTCACACTATGCAACTTAAGTACAGTTAGCTAAAGACATGTTATAATGAACACCTATAAAATGACAGGCCATGCTTAGAGTTGCATAGCTGCCCTTATTAGAAACAGTTGCTGAAGAAAGTAAATAAATACATCCCTCCCAATCATTTCAATTCTTGTCCTTTTAAAGTTCAAAGGACATTAGAAGTAAAACATCATAGAATCAATACATGACCAGATTACTAAACCTAGTCTACAGACTAGAGGAAATTTTTTTTAAATTATTGTATATTGACACTTCAATTTCACATGACATTAAAAAAAAACTTCACCTGTACTAAATAATCCTTTATAGAACTTATAATGCTTTTGGTACGGTTGACACTGCACAGCTACCTCTATATATTTTTGCAGTGTATCAATTAGTTCCAGATGAGCACACAGTTCCAGTATTTCAACTCGGTGGGAAAGCCGCACTCTTCCAAAGCATCTTTCCACCTTTACCTTTCCCCCCCAAAAAATGTCATCAAATAAAAGTCGCAAAAATGATGTATAGTGATTGAAATGCTTTCCATTTGAACCATTCCTCTTCCCTTCTTACACTACATTTTTGCTATGTCCAGAACACCAACTTGAACAGTTTCTATTCGCATACAGTGTAGAATTTAAAGATGCAGATAAAGCACAAGGATGGCCAAACCATGGCAAGCAATTCAAGCACAGAGACTAAGTGATATTACCTCACGACATCTGCAAGAAGAAAACCAGGAGAGGCTGCCGTGATCAACACCATCTAGTTTTCCCTAGCACCCCAAGATGCAGGACAAAGACCACAATTTCCTAACAGTAATGGAATCTAAGGGAGCTACAGCCATCTCAAGGCTGTGCTTGGCTCCCCAGCTTCCCCTTCCTGCAGCTCTCTGCAGTGAGCAGCAGCCTAAGGCTCACCTCAGCCACAGGAAGATTTTGACAGGTAGCGTATGGTCAGAAATTCAGGCTATGCTAAAAGATGCTATATGCAGATATTAAGGTGAAATGAAATTTTGTATTTGGCACCACAGAAGTCACAGTCAATAAGCACTATTTCTAAATTACATTTGACATTGTGATATGCTATTTCACCAAGTATTTTTAATAATATGTGGGAACACACTAAAGGATATTACAAGTTTTGAATTCTTGATCTTTGTTACCCCAAAGAAAAGACATGCTGAAAACAGTTTTCTTTTACAGTGTGAATTCATATGGAAATAAATGATTGATTGTTTTCTGCTGCACATTTCAAAGCACAATCAGCATAATCAACTTATAGCTGTTAACAATAAAGGAATAATTTTGCTTCATCCCCACCTTTACTAAAAATACTAAGGTACAGAGGATGAGGGAAAAAAAAAGATGTCCTGCTGAGAACAGGAAAACTTGTATTTTCTAACTTCTCTTTAGGATGTCTCAGAACACACATAGTACATTCTCCTCAACCCTACAGAAAATGTTACCATATGGAATGTAAAATAGGTATTTCTTCCACAAAACACTAAATCAGAAAGTAGCTGAAAACCCAGCAGTTTACTTATGATTTATGAATCAAGTTGTACCTGTGAAGAAGAGTGAAATTCCCTCCTGCAGACTACAGTTGCTATAATAATGTACAAGAGCATTGCATGGATCACTTATTCATTGCTTCCTCACTAAGAATAGCTGTAACACATAAAACTAAAGCATTCCTAATAAAGGTTGTGTTCATTTTACTGCTTTGGTTGGTAGAAAAATAATCATACCCTTGATCAAAATAGATCATCATGAAAATTTAGAAGTGGCTCCTTTGACACCACTATTTTGCTAGTCCTGCAGGACAGTCTTCAGAGGCAGAACACACCTAAATTACTAATATAATTAATGTAGAAATTATAACAGAGGACAATTTTCCCCCTCACCTTTATAATTATTCAGTCTCCTTTAGTAAAGATTCCAAGGCTTTCCCCATCTAGTTTTACAACAACTTGAAGGGGAGAGTCATTTTAGGCTCCACATAAAGTTAACACTGCCTGTTTGATTTCTCAAATACATTATTCTTAATAAGTTAAGCATAAAATAAAACAAGCAATTCAAACAAGCTTAATAGCTTCAGTCAAACTAGGGCACCTCCTCATGGAAATATGATTTATTTCCATGACCCCCCACTTAAAAAAATTCTATTGTCTTATTGAAAAAATTAATTTCCGTAATAAAAAAGTCAGATTATTATCTGAACATCTTCACTTAACTGAAGTGTTACATCACAAACTTGCAGGAAAAACAATAGTGATGCCATTGCACAAGAGAATAACTACGCTACAAAATTTGTACCACTCCAACTCATAAGAATAATGAAATACTGAAGGAAAGACAGTAAACAAGAAGGCGGCAGCTCAATACTTAGTATTTAAAAATATGACAATTAAAAAAAAACACCTTTACAATTTGGACTTTTGTCATAGAATTTTACTTACATTATCCATGAAATTTGGCTTAAATCCTCCCTCCTGCTGTCGACGTAATTCCTCCTGCTCTCTCTGGCGCAGCATCTCTTCTTCACGACGTCGATGTTCTTCTTCATGTCTAGAGTATTTTTCAAAAACTATGTCAATTTAGACTCTTGACCTGTTCAGGCTTGTACTCAGTCTCCAGAGATAAGATCAAGTATATTAACAAAACTAGTCTTTTTTATATATATTTATATTTTTTTTTAATATATATATATATATATATATACACTGATCTACTGATCAGTACTCCACCTGATGGGTTTAAATATTATTGAAGTATTTAATTATATTTTTAACTGGAATATAGGTAATTACAATACCAGTACATTCTGTATCTGCTGTTCTGTCTACATATTGCTAAGCAGGCTAAAATAGTCCAGTTTTAAACAAGTCCCTATTTAACATTCAGATTATATTAAGATTATAAACTTAATCAACATGATGATACTATGTCTATTTTCTTAAACTTTAGCAGAAGCATGAAAATGAGTATTTGTATGAAACAGATTTTACAGAAAAATCGTTTGCAACATGCCATAACATCAAGTGAAAAGCCCCCCAAAATCTCCTGTCAGTCTATAAACTTGCAGCACCACTGTTCTGCATGCAGACCAATTGCCCATAAATTTTAGAAGCACATTTATGTGTTACAGCTATGCGTCAGTCACAAGGTTAAAATAATATGAAACAAAAAAAAAATACATCAAGGTATTTCTACACTATTTAGAATGCTCAGAAATTTACAATAGAGCTAGTAGAGCTGAAATAAATGAAAAAAAAAATCAAGAAAGACTTGAAACCTATTTCACATTAGCGTAACTGATCACCTTTCTGTTCAAGAACACTAACAGAAGCATCACACATTATGTCTTTGAAAAACACCTTTTTAGCAGCAGAAACATTTTTATTTGATATCAAAAGCAAGCTCTACAAGCTACACCATCTAAATTCTGCACAGTAGAAGACTAAATACCTCAACTGTATCTGCTTGCGCTTTTGAAGTTCTTGATTTCGAAGTTCCTCCAAACGCCTCAATTCTTCTTGACGTCGCATGAGATCTAACAGGAATAAAAATGTAATAAAGATAAAAGCTATCAATCAAAAATGTGGCAACACAAGAAATTGCTATTACTGTCAGATTACAGTTCTAACATTCAATTTTAAAAGACATTTCTCTATGCATTTAAATAGTTTCTTCCCATAAAGCTAAGTCTAGTATATAAAAAACCACACTGGATCCTCAGCTCCCAGAAACACAGAAAGATACAGGACTGGCAAAGCTTCTGAAGCAAGTTATGGAAACAGAAATCAGAAGTCCTCAAACAAAGAAAAGGAGAAAAACTCTCCGTCTCTTAAATCATATCCTGGTTTTAGATCCAGGCAAGGCATCGATTTTCTCACAATGCTGTATACTGCTAAAGTCACAGTGGCAACAAAACTAGTACAAAATATATATACATATACATGAACTTATACTCTCCACTACCTATTGCAGAACAGTGCATGGCACGCATCAGAAAGAAGTGGTATGAACTTTAGGTACATGTAATCCAAGCCTCCATAGAGATTTATCACGTGACTCTTCTTATAGACAAAGGACTATCTTTTAACACTACCAGAAAAGAACAGCTATATCCCCATATCCTCTTAAACAGGAGTTAAAATACTCTTAGAAAGCAGGGAGAAAGCTTTTATGTTTGCTATATTAGTTTCTGACCAGTCACATTACTGATGTCTGCCTGGAAATTTATGTTTTCTTCGCTTAATATTAATTCTACTTCTTGTTAGAAAGCAGTTGTTTACCTTTGCTACCTTATTAGGATATTGGCTATGGGCACATGGCATTATTTACAGACACCATGAGAAACATTACACCATATATATATATATACACTATCTATTGTATGCCTTTTATGTGTCAGTTCAACTACTCCACATATTTTTCTATGCAGTTCTTTACTAAACTAATTAAATAATCTTTTTAGCTATGCTTTTACTTTCCTCAAACTTATATCAGCATATATATTACTACAACTTAATCTTTTACTTTAATATCCAAAAGCAACTACAATGACTAATACATTTCACAAAAATGTTTTCTTTTCTAACAAAAAAGATGAACAGATTTTCACTCTCAGCATCCTTATTGACATTAGAAGTCCTTTCTCAAGCACATTTTGCAAGTTTGCTTTTCAAATTTCTTCTGCAAAATTAACACATTTCACACTTCAACAGAATATGATTATATTAAAGATTCACTCAAATCACAATGTCTGAGGGCTGCTTCCTTCCAACTGTACTTGCCACAGAAGGCCTGGCCACTGTTACCCTGATACTCTGGGAAAGCGTAGGGAGCTCAATATTGTCCACTGTGGGAAAAGATGTTTCCTTTTCAGTTCTTTGTTCTTTCAATTTCTGTAGCACTCCTTTTTTTCTTTTGGTAATACCCTGGCACAGGATTTCCTATTTTCTCTTTACTGCTAGTTGCTACAAATTTATTACTTACTCCCCTTTATTCTTAAGCTGTAGATTTCTACTTTTCCTTGCATCCTCTGTATTTTTTTTCACAGTATGGTTCTGATTATTGCCTTTCCTGAAAGTGTTAGTATTTTAAAGTTCAACATAACAATTTATGATCTAGTACAATTTGACAAGGGCAGAATCTTGGCACAAAGCCTTATAGTCAGATGAAACACAGATCTACAGGTTTAGGCTGTGTATGGAGCTTCTCCTATTAAAACAGTTGCAATTATGGTAATTCTGGGCTGACATACATTGAACACAGGCCCCTTCTCTTAACAAAAACAAGCTGCATTAAAGCAGCTGTGAAACAAAAAGACAGAAAGCATTATTATTCACTTCTGCCCTTTCTTGTGCTTAAAAATGAGCAAGGTCTTCATTTCATGCTCGACCTTCTGCAGAAAGCAGAAGGTGAAAGTGTATTCTCATCTCAGAAGTTAACCCTACAAGCAGGGATACCAAGTCCAAAAAGATTTTAAGTTGTTATAGCTGCTGACTTTTCTAAAAATAGAAACCAAATGCCCATCTTCTATACAACTGATAAAGAATGAAGCTTCCAGTTAAATTCTATTATGTTTTCCAGCATTTTCATAAACTATTTAACCACCATTATGAGAGAATATTTACAAAGTCTGAAGCATACCACCAATATGTAGATCAGAAATATCATGCCGATTTACTTACACATGGAAACATGTATTCTGCTTTACAAATTACTTCTGACTCAATCTGTCAAAATATGACACTTAAAAGTGAAAAATTACACATATCAAAATAATGAAGTCTACCTTCAGAATTAATACCACACCACAAAAACCCTGAATGCTTAAACCCACATGTTCTAGTTCAAGTCCTACTTGCTGAAATGCAGCAATTTCTACAAAACCTTCACATGCAGAAGTATATGGACTGCGGGAAGCTCACCCTTCCAACCTTCTTTTTAGCTCCTGACAATTAATATATTGCATTTCATATTTCAGAATAACTACTTCAATACACCTTTAAATCCGTGCTTTGTGTATCAGGTATTCAAAAACATTAATTCTAGGTTCTGATGTTTCTCAAAAGTTTCATTGCATGGCAAGGTTCTTAAGAAAGATGCAATCTCATTTATATAATTAATATTCTTGGTGTGGTCTGAACTTACAACCAGAGTCACTGTTTAGACCAGCAAAATTTAGAAGCAGCTCATGTCTGAAAACAAATACAGGAGAAAAAACCCACCTTATTTTCACACACAATGAAGCTAGAGAGTTGGTAAGATTAAAACAGAATGTTTACTATCCCCTAGAGCTTGGCAAATTGAACACCTGCAGGTGAACAAGCAGAAATCTAGTTATCTGGTATCAAAGAGAAGTACTCTGTTAACCAAATGGCGAAGGAAAAAAAACTTCCTCCCAAACTAAAAAAAAAGTGCATGTTTCCTCACTGGAATATTATCACCAAAAGCATTTATAGTCTAGTGGCTCCTTAAAAGAAGGGGTAATTCTTGTCCTTTTCCAAATAAAAGTGAAGCTTAATAGATATTCAAAAAAAGGAATATTTTTTTCCCCCTCACAGTATCCGAAATAGAAACCTTAATATCCAAAGCACACCTGAGCAGTTCTCTCATGTTTTATCACCAAAGTCTTTTCTACCCAACCCGTATTTTGAGCACTGAACCATTTTCACCAATATCAGTTACACATATACACAAAATTAACAATGTGTGTGTAATTAAAAAGAGGGGGCTGTACTGTGTATTACAGACATTGCTGTTATATCACATTAACATTCACGTTCCTCATCTGTAAGTTATACCTATGCTTACATGCAAAGCAAATGCTTTAACATTTTTTGCTTGGAAAATAAACCAAGAAACAACTTGACAGTTTTCATTTTAGATTTAGATGCTGCAATAACTATTTGTTATTTCAAAACAATTTTTCATTTTACTATGCTGTGCATTTCAGTATATTTAGAAATATATATATATTTAGTATATTTAGTATATTCAGTGTATTTAGAAAAAACAGGCTATGAAAACTTTTTCTTAATGACAATTTACAGTTGCAGTAGATCTAAGAATATTATATAAAAATGAAATATACACCTTTTAATATCTTTTCCAATTATGAAAATGTTTAAAACCTATTTTATATGACTATGTGTTTACACTCAATATATCCAAGCATTTAGGTGCTTTAATTCCAATCACTAACCTAGTGAATACTCTAATCCAGCTCACAGATTTTCAACATGTCATTCAGGTCAGGAGAAAAATATAAGATAAACCAGTCTCACACAGGAAAGTCATACTACCAACAAAAATGTCCTTTCTTATGAGTACACATTTAGTAAAGCCAAACAATTGCAGCAGACAGCTTGTATGAGTTACCTTTAGAAATGCATCTACTGTTTAAAATCTCAAGTTCAAATCCCCTTATAAGGCTAAGGCACTCTTATTCAGCCCATCAAGCCAGTTATTGTACTGTCTTATGATCTTACACTCTTAGGGATAAGATTTTTTTTTTTAATTTTTTTTTTTTTACATAGCCATGATCTCCCTTAACATAAGATTAAAAAAGTACTTTAGTATTTCATTCATGCAACAAGCCTTCAGATCCTTTCTGACAAATCTACAATTTAAACTTGATCCGCTCAAGTCATGCAATCGAGCAGTCATGCAGAGGGAACCAAAATCAAGTAGTAGCTCAGTAGTTCTGAACTGGAAAGCAGCAATTGCATATCCACAGCATTTTGGGAAAACATGTTTTGGGGAGAAGGCTAACAAGCAGAAGTACCAGGTCGTAGAATCATAGAATCATATGGGGTTGGAAGGGACCTCTGGAGATCATCTAGTCCAACCCCCCTGCCAGAGTGGGTCTACCTAGAGCAGGTTGCACAGGAACTTGTCCAGGTGGGTTTTTAATGTCTCCAGAGAAGGAGACTCCACCATCTTTCTGGGCAGACTGTTCCAGTGCTCTATCACTCTCACAGTAAAGAAGTTCCTTATCATGTTTAGGTGGAACTTCTTATACTCAAGTTTATGCTCATTTCCTCTTGTCCTGTCCCTGGGCACCACTAAGAAAAGACCAGCCCCGACCTCCTGACATCCTCCCTTTAAGTATTTGTAAGCATTGATTAGGTCCCCCCTAAATCTTCTCAGATACTCGCCCTGCTACTGTCCTCTCTGACCAAGAATCATAGAGTCACAATATCACCTAGGTTGGGAGGGACCTTAAAGATCATCTAGTCCAATCTGACTAGTCCATCTAGTCATCTAACTCTGACAAAAAAATAAATAAGAAACAGGAAATAAAAATTACTAAACTATATTCCTGATGAAAGAAGCACAAGCTCCATTCTTAAAGACAGGACTTGAAAGTAAATGCTAGAGGACTTTCTTCCCTCAACACTACCAAGACGACAAAATGTCCAAAGAGCTACAAAAGAGAGATACCTGATCTTAAAATTTCAAGAATGACTGAAATTCATGGCAACTGTGAGTTATTTTGAGTTGTTACATACATATAACGTTATGCACACATCAGACTTCTCAGCTGGGTTTTAAAGGAAAAAAGAAAAGTAACATTAGCTGCTTGAGCATTTAAAATCATGCCAGATGTGCACAAAACAGCCAGAAGTAGTACATGTTATCATTTTTTTTCTTGTGCATTGCCTACAGTACTCAGTCTCATGTAGTACCATAAGCAATACCAAAGATGGGGAATTTTACTGATGAGTGTGAAGCTACCATTCAATTTATTTACAAAATATACTTATACTAAACAAATTTAAGAAGTGAAGAAAACAGACACTATCACTCCTTTGTCATTTTCTTAACCAATTTCTGCAAATTATCAAGAAATATGTGTAAGAAGAAATAGAACTTCCTTTTTCTCAGTTCAATGCATTTAATTAAATAGTGTCTACCAAAATTTTTAAGTTTACCATACAGCTCAATATACTACACAAAGAAAAGCTGTGACGAAACAAACTTAATACTAGTAGATAATCTGATTTTACCTTGCCTCATCAGCATTAGCTGATGCTCATGTCTAGCTGCTTCCATTTCTGCCTCTAGTTTCTCTTTGGCTTCTCTAATGTTCCTGTCAACCTGCTCACGCTGTTGCTTTTCCATCTCATCAAGAGCCTTCCACCGTGAAGCATACTCAAACTCAAATGTTCCAGGCTGAGCAAAACGTGGAGGCTGTTCTCTTTCCCTAATAAAAATTTTGCAGTTAAAATGTAGAGAAGGACACATTTAGATCAACAGCTTTAACAGCCAAAGAACTTACAATCATTCAAGTGTAGATCTGACTTTAAATCAACCTGTCAGATGACCACATTCTAAACCAGTTAAAGCTTAATTCATCTGCTATGACAAGTAATGTGATCAAAGAGATAGTCCAAATAAAATCTTTTCAATTAATATAATTATTATAATTAATATAATTTTAAGATAAAAATTAATGTTTACATCTGTACAAAATACTAAGCTGCAACACTAGATTAACTGTTTCCAGCCTTCTAAACCAATCAGTCAATTAATAAAACCAGCTATTTAAATAAATATTAAACCTTCCTGCACAGCTCAAAATACTATCCAGAATCTCTTCACAGTAAAAGGTGCCAACATTTTTATTTCATATTTTAACTAAGAATGACACATTTTTAAAAAGTGGTGTTCTAGAGCCTTACAAAAATAAGCATTTTAGCTTCAAGCAACATGATTTCTAAATGGCAAACAAATTTCAACATTAAAAAATAATATTATCAGATTGGGTATCTTCTCTTCCACCTCATGATCAAGACTCGCTTTCTCGTGTCACACTCAAAGTTTTAGTCAAACAGTGGAAGCTGCCAAGATTACACTCTACTGACTTTACGAACAGTTAAGGGGTGATTCAGAGAACAAAAAGAATCTATGGCTGTTCAAATCACTGGAGGATTAGATGACACCCCTAATCCATAAAAGACTATACCTTGACTGGCAACAAGTTCCACCTGATTTCAGTGTAGGACAGGACTCTTACCTACTTTACCAAATGCACAGAATGTTAAACTAACAAGTAAATTTGGATTTTACTACTTAATCATTTGGCACAAAAATAATACAACATACAAAACACACTTCCTGTTACATGAGTTAAAAAATCTTAGCATATATTTACCAAGCTAAGTATGTACATAAATTATGTTTTATAAAATAAAGCTAAACACAACTTACTTGTGATATTGTTGTGTCTTTTGCATTAGCTTCTCTGGGAGCCCATCTTCATCATCAAATTGCTCCATTGGTTCTACAACAACAGGTCGAGGTGTTCTGGAAGACAATTTCAATTTAATTACTGAAACATAAATTAAGCAGTTAAAGTTATTTTGGTATTTTGAGGAAACACTCCAAAAAGCTAAACATTATCTGTAATTCTTGCAAACTCTTCTTAAATCATTCAATTTCAATGAATCCTGATTTTAATAATTATCTTCTAAAATAATTGTTTCTATGCCCCAAATCAGCTATTCTGCATAGAAACCACAATTTACTTGACTTAGTTCTGTTTGTTATGAAGTATTTAAAGATTAATAATATATACCAAAGCAAATACAATATATTTAGGAAGGAACTACCTTTTCGTTTTCAGTGAGGCAACACAGAGCCCATGATTATATTGGGAAAGCACCGAACAAACCCAAAGAGAACAAATGCAACCTAATCATATTTCCACAAATATTAAGTTTCTTTTGAAAGTTACTCTACAACTGGTAACATTTTGAGAATTTGGAATTCATATTCCAGTGATAATTACAAAAACAATTCTACTTAAAAAACACTCTTTAAACTGCCATACTCTTAAAAATCAGAACCCAAGTTTATCTTTGAAAAGACCTTCCTTGAATTCTCATTATCTGTAGTGATCAGAGGCAAGTATTAGCTATTACTGCCAAGGACAGCAATGTAAGGACCCTCAATTGTGTAAAAAGCTCTCTGCATCAGTCTTGGGAGCACCACCTATACTACACACCTTAAAGTGGTAAGAAAAGGGCTAAAGACACTACTTTCAAAACACCAACGTATTTATTGTGTTCTACACCTTTATTTCACTTTGCAGTTCTTTTCACAGGAAAAAAATCAAAATATTTCAACAGTGACAGATGAAAAAGAAAACTTTATGCATCGAGTGCAGACTGGGAAGACAAATCTGGAATCACAGAGCACAACTCAGCAAATCTTCCCCCTGATGTTATCTGCATGGCAATTTCTGGCAGTTCTGTTATTTAAATGCAACTGAACTGTAGTGTTAAAAAGTTATGATTTAAAACAATTTTAAACCTCTAACTAACACTTCAAATTCCTAGTTTTGATTTGATATATTTAGCCCATGAATTTAAAGATTTTTTTCTGATCAGGCAAAGAGTTTTCAGATAAAAATAGAAAATTTTAGATTCTGAAGCAAAGCATTAAAGTATTATGGCATCAGATTGATGCTAATTATCTTTGCAAACTGCATTAGGAAACATGTCAGCCATTTAAGTAAGACAAAGATCAAGTGCTTTTTATTTACTCAGGCCACATTTAGATAGTCATTTCAATCCAACTAATCTATCCAGCTGGTAAAACAAAAATACCCAGCTTCTTTTCCCCTGCCACATCTCTCAGGCCAAGAATAGCATTCATGTAACACTGAACTAGATTAGTTCCCTAGTCTGGCTCACCATGCTTCCATTCAAATACAAGTGCCAAGAAAACCCAGGGGATAAGAACAAATTGCTGGCACTCACTGGTAACTGTTAAAAACATACTCAGATTGAATATACTCTGAGGTCACCAGGTCAGTTCAGTGGCACTCAAAGATTTATCATAAGAAAGAGGAGTTCCAGACTCTATCCCCACCTGCAATGTCTTCCTGGCAACATTTTCTTCTGCCTCATCCTCTGCTGAACCTGATGTTCATAGCACCATGTTAGCAGCACCTTTATGCTGCTAAGGCCACAAAACCAGCAGAATACTTTTATGTTTTAGCAAGCACAAGTGGCTTCTGGAAGTATCTGAAAGCTCTCAAGAAAAATCAACAGTACTACCTGGGCTGGAAGAGAAAAAGAACTACAAGTTTCCCAATTTGATGGCAGCAAGCTTCCATGCTGTGAAACCACAGCCTTATTTTCCCAATTGAAAATCAAAAAACTTGCAAAAAAAAAAACCCTGAATATCTATCATTTCACACAGTCTTAAGAAAGCATTTGAAAATGTGAATGTGTTAAAGCACATCAGTTAACAACTCTCTTCAGCAAGTACAGAAATAAGAGCTGCAAGAGAGAAGTGCTGTGGTTTGCAAGCTTGCTCACCCTTGAAATACAGTTTTTCAGAGATTGTTGCCATAAACTTCTACAGAATCTAAGTCTTCATTTAAAAAAAAAATAAAAATAGTACTTGTGGCTTTTCAAGCCACAAATAAGGCTTTTGAGATAGAAATAAACACAGTAACGCTTTCCTGAGTTTACAGGAGTTATCAGTAATGTGGTGCACTGTTTTCGAAGAAACAGAGGAATATTATTTTGTCACATTGTTACTAGGATCAGGAAGTGTGCAATCAGTTAAAATGAAGTCTCACTAGGGAAAGTCCTACTATATAGAGCAGGAAAAGTGATATTGTATACAGACAAGAAAAAGCAAAATGTTGCTATCAGACTCTCATATGGTAATTACAAGTCTTATAAACAATAAGCGGAAAAAGACAGTTTTCCTGGCAAAAAAAAAAACCAAACACCTGTATTTCCTGTATTCATGTAAAAAAACCTTGATTTCTCACCTCATGGCTCTCATAATTTGAAAATAAAACAAGAACTATGGAACACCCATGAACGCAGTTTTCTTTCACATCACACAAACTCAAACAAAAGCCTGTGAACTTACGTTGTTAGCAAGAATGCCCCATCACTGCATCTTTCTAGAGCTTTCCGTGCTGGAGGCTTTGCTGCAAACTCTACGAAACCTTTTCCTGTAGCTCTGCCACGATCATCTACTACAACAACAGCTCTTTCCACTGGCCCAAATTGGGAGAATGCTTGTTCCAGCAGCTCATTAGAAACCACAGGTGAAAGATTCTTGACCGTTAGGGCAGCTCCATGTGTAGCAAATCGAATTCGAAGTGGTCTGCTCTTCAAAATAGTACCATCAAGTTCTGCCTTTGCTATTTCAGCCAGAGTCCTAGATTCCTTTTTCAAGATATAAAATATTTTATATGCTTTATTTTCAAAGACAATAAATATTGATTCTGTGTTCCCCTCTCCCCTTCCACCAAAAAAGTAGCAGTTTATTTCCTTAATTTAAGCACATTAGCATCAGGGTCATACAACTTCCCCCCCACCCAAAAAAACCCCAAACCAAACACCACACTGATGTTCCTGTCCACTGATTGAAAAAAAATATTGCATTTGTCATCCCCTATGATTTATTTTAGCAAACCATATAGGTTCAAATTTTTTATTGCACATTAGAGGATTTAACAAATTCCCACTGTGATAGATATGTTTGTGCTGCTCTGTAAAGGCTTTCAGTACAACTGAAAACTTGATGCTTTTTCATATTTACATTCTGCATCTCTAACTCCATAGGAAAAAGCATTTTCAAAATTACAGTACAGGATTTAAAGTGTTTCAGGTTTTGTTTTGGGTTACTGTTTTTAAATAAGTGAAAATACCACATTTGCTCGTCAACATTGCTGGATGAACTCTCTATGGATGTCCAATTCAAATTTCATCAACAAATTATGAAGTTACCTTATTTGCTCATATATTTATTATTCTCACACTTATAGGGTTTTAGCACCCACATCCATGAGACAGTCTGCCTCAATAACTGCCTTTTTCCTCATTTCAGACATTGTCATTGAGTTTAATACCTGCAATCCTTTACATTCAAAGAAATTATTCTCAGACGTTTTCTCCACAGTTCAACTAAGCAAATTGTTAAAAAAATAACATATTCCCTAAACATAACAGAAAAGGGAAGTTCAGATAAGAGCTCCATCTGATCTACATTACATACAAAACTGAGTAATGATATGTAAATATATCACACCTGCAAAAAATTGCTATTTCAGGCTGGGGGATTCTCAAGGTAAAAGATATATGGCAGGATGCCAAAAAGAAAAAATTCCTGTTAAATTGACATTTAAATACAGTACCATATGCTCTTCAGACGATTCCTTTTTTGCGTGCTCAACTTGAGCATATTTGATTGAGTATTGCATTATCCCTAAAAATCTTGTCTTATCTGCATGCAATTGATTTAAATAACCCAAGATGCCGTTTCTCTGCAAGTTCAAGATTACACGTTCTGTTTTCACGATGCGTGTGAGCAGTGGCATCTCGAAACAATCCTGTCCAGTTTTTTACAGTGTTTTCATAAATGTAACCTATAGGTATAAAGAACTGTACAGACTGGAATTTGCTTCTCCGCAGGGAAGGATTGTTTCTTAGTCCTAAAGTACGACAAATTCTCCCAGTTAAATCAGGTACATCTTTATGCGGGTATTACACCAACAAAGCAGATCGCGCAACCACATTTTCCGTTCTCTGAATAATAACGTGCTGCAGGAATACCCGTGGCAGCAGCACATAAACGGTGACCGGTGGAGGGGCCCTGAAACCCGCCGAGTCGTGAGAGGGGAACGCAAACGCGAAGGGCTGGGGAAGCTGCTCTAACGCAGACCTCCGGCTCGGATGTACCGAGGAAGAGGAAGCAGAGGGAACAGCACAGGGAAATAAGAGCGAACAAGGGGCGGCTACTATCTTTTGTCACACCCGCCCGCCCCGGGTTCCAGGCAGCCACAGAGGCTCGCGCGAATCCTCACCAGGCGAATGAAGCCAAAGCCACGGTCCCGATTGATGAAGACCTCGCTCGGCTCCCCATAGCGCTCGAAAAGGCGCTTGAAATCTTCCTCAGTGATATCAGTAGGCAGATTCCCCACGAACAGCCGGCAGCGCTGCGTGTAGCTCTTCTCGCCAGGTTTGAGGAAGCTCTTGATATCGATGGTGAAGCCAACCTCCTGCTCTTCATCTCCACCTTCTTTGCTCGGCACTAGTGCCATGGCCGCCGCCGCCTCACTCTCCGTTTCTAGGCCCCGCAATCCCTTCAGGTTGCCGCCGCCGCCACCCCCCACCATGCCCAGCGGCGCCGCGGGGGAGCTATTCTCAATCCGCACTTGCTTCAAGTTCCTGTTCGCTGCCATATTCACACCTCGCTCCTGTCTCGCTGGTTTTCTCCGGGGGACGCGGAACCCAGTCCAACGACCGCCGCCTCCGACCCTCCGCCAATTCAAAATGGCGCCGCCGCCAACCTCGACGAGTTGTAACGTCCCTGAGGAAAGCCCCGCCCACCCCCTCCCGCACCGCCTCCCCCACCACTGCGCCTGCGCGTTGCTGGGCGTGGGGACGGGTTTGCGCATGCGCCATCCTACGCAGCCGTGGGGACGCCGGGGACGCTGATGGCGTCGCGGTTCCCGTAGGCCCCGTCGTTCCCTCTCAGCTCCGACATACGGGCGAACCCACCGCAAACCGTCAGAGCTCGGTCTTCGCGGCTGCAGAGACAGATGTATACCAGTACGGCTGCCCTGCCTGAGGGGGAAACTCACCCAGAGGCTTCCCTGCTAGCTCGGCTCCCTCCGTGCCTGACCTGCCTGCAGGGAGAGGAGCCGCTAACGTAACTGCCTTGGTTTAGAGCAGGGGTCTCACAAGCGTTCAGGCCCTGCAAGCTCTGAGGCAGTCTGTCCCCAGGCAGGAGAACCCCTTGCTGGGGTCTCCCCTGAGGGAAAGGCGGGCAGGCAGGGTGCCCCAGTGGGGTCTCGCTGCGGGAGAGGGAAGCAAGCGTAAGGCCAGAGATGGTGAGGCGGCTGCACGGGAGCAGGCCAGGGGAAGGAATGCTGTGGGATGCTACAGGAGATGAGAGGGAGGACCCACAGATAGTGCAGGAAAAGCACTGAGTTAGGTGTAGAAGACAACCCCTGGTAGGGGTTGGAATGGATGATCTCCAGAGGCCTCTTCCAAACGCATATCATTCAGTGATTCTGCGACAAATCAAAATGGACAGAGGCCTTGTATCTGCTGCTCACAGAGCAATTTCTCACAGTGCAACAGCTGTTGTTACAAAGGTGATCACTTTCTTTGGAGAGGTGTGAAGTCAAACATTGGCCTTCCTTGGGCACCCCTTCTTGTAGCTAGAATTAGATGTCCCTCATCCGGAGCACAAGACTACAGTTTTTTCTCCTCCTTCCTTGCTAGATGTCCAGTTGCTTTGTTTGATCTGTGTGCTTCAACCAGTAATTCAACTGGCACCTGGTTTCTCAGACAAAGAGCTTACCAGTCTGCCTGAGGCCTCACAGAAAGCCTGATTAGCATAGAAAGCCAAGAAATTAGTTCTTGGCTTCTACTGACATAGTGGCCCGAGTGCTTCAGATGCTCATGTAGCTTTTCATCGTGCAGGGGAAGTCCTGGGTGACAGAGCAAGCCTTCAGGAGAAAATAACTGCATTATTTGTTTTATTAATATAGCTATAACACTGAAAAAGTCCAGACAATTTCATGTTGTTGATAGTTACTTCAGCTAGTGCATGGCATGTACTGCTCTTTTGGAAGAGCAACGTCAAGCATGATATTCAAGAAGAAGCTAATTCCACAATAGGCATGAATCCGTTGCTAGGGGATTTCCCTGTACGTTCAAGAATATTTTAGGTTCTGCTGTCTTGCTTTTCCATTCGAGGCACAAGAAAGATCTTGGTCCCTTTTCTCCTCTCTCTGAGCTTCTACCAGGGTTTGGAGAAAACATGAGTTCCTGGACAGTGTGTATTATTTCATCAGCCCACCTGTTTCTGAAGCAAACCCGTGGGTGTAGGACATTGAACTGAAGGCAGATTTAAACCTCTGAAAAACAGAAAATACAGATGATACAGGAAGGGTACCTACAGCCAAGGCAGGAAGTCAGGCAGTGTAGGAACATGAGGAAGGTATTAAAGTAGCAGTATGGGAATCTCTAAAGCTTAGTTACCTTGACTATCCAAAGACCTATAGTTTGTAGTGTATTTAGGATTCAATAACAAGTGTTAAGACAAAAAAGGAACAACTTACAGCAAGCCAATAGTTTTAAAAAAAACCTGGCAAGCATGTCAAGGGAGTGAAAAAATGCTAGAAATGATCACAGAATTGTATGTGACTATACGTTGTAGAGAGCGAAAGCTCAGTAGATGCGCAGTAGTCTGCTTGTTAAGTTATTGCCAATGCTGTGTAATAAAATTGCCTTGGTTTTCAGACACAGCTTTCCAAATCAGGTTAGTAATAAAAGCTATAACCATTTACATATACGACAATGGCTTCCTGTGTATAGGGTCAGTAAGAGGAGCAAGAAATGCTAACAAATACTATTTTTACACTTACTTAGCTGTAACAACATCTGAATAGTAAGTGATGGTCCAGTAAAGTAGATCAGTTAAATTCTGACTTCCAGAAATAAGAAAATTATGAATGTATCTGAAAAAAAAACCAAAAACCCAAACCTGAAATACATATTTAATATGCTCCTGCATCCATAGCTTACCTTCATTAGTCAGACTCACGGTATATCCATAATGCATATACTTGCACTGTTTTTAAACTTTGTGGAGAAGGAGTTATTTGTACATGCTCTATAGTCAAACGTTTTAGGGTGCAAAAAGAATCTGATACCTGCAATGCTCAATCACTTCCTCACCTTCATTTACAGGATATCATTCCACATTTTACTCATTCATCGGAACAACCCCAGACAGTTCATCTCCTACCTGACTGCCTGGAGTCTTTGTGGTTCGATGATTGCTACACCTTGCCAGTGACACAAGTTAACAAAAAAACATTTTGAAAGGAGGCAAAATGGGTCCCTTGAATTTCTTGTTCCAATGCTTTCCTTCTATGGTAAACATCCACTTAAATTTCTGTGATTTACTAATTGAAACTCCTATCACAGGAGGAGTTGTGGTAGACTTCTCCAGCCACTTTCCTTAAGCTTGGTATTTAATACTTGGAATGCAGCTGAACTACATGAAAGTACTTTCCAAAGAGTGGGGGAATAATAACAATGTTCAGATAGTAATTTGCTTTAGCTCTGTAATTCTTGAGGTCTTTCTTTGGATGCTTGAATTTATTCAGCTTGGCATTCAAAAGGTCACAACAGACAACCCTAATTTTGTACTAACAAAGTTTATTTTGGCCTGGAATTTATTTTAAGACCTTAAAAAGGTCAGAACTTCTTGTAGTAGCAATATATACTGCCTTTACATGTATTATCAGACTCCCTTTTCTGATTCACATATAACCTTGGATTATGATCTTGCAAATGTTTGTGTATTTAAATTTATTAGAATAAACACAGTATTCTGCATATATACAGCTGTCTGTAGTACAATCACTATTCCCCTAAGGACAACATTTTAGTGGCAGAAAACAGGAGCAGATTGTGAAAATCACCAGTATTTTTAATTTTTTCTGCTACTGAGAAAGGTTCTGTTCATTGTATGCTAAAGTGTTTTGTGTGTATTTACACCATTCAGCCATGTGCCATATGAGACACAGTCAGAAGCAACCGCTCTTGCTTTTAATTTTCTGTATCACAGCATTATTTCCCTACCAAATATCATGATTCTGCTGAAAATCAGGAAGGCATCAGACCTCTAAAAGAAAGCCATGAGAGCTTTTTACGCTGCAGACCTGTAAATGCTACACATCTCGATGTACAAGCAAAAATCCCAAACTACTTGTATTTACCCTTGAACAACTTCAAAGGGATTTCTCAGATACCAGGACTCCAGTGATGACAGCTGTATTACTGCTAAAGTCGACTCCTCAACAGAGGAGCTTGCTGCTCAACAGGTCTCTGGAATCCCAGCTTTATTTATTTTTACTTCCCACAGTCTCCGACGAGTCACAGTTAGTACCAGGACGCGTAACTCAAGCTACAGTGGTGTCAGGAAATGCTAAGACTGAGAGGTACATTAGGCACGGAGAGGGATGCTGCATTTGGGAGGAGGAGGGAAAGAAAAGAAAGCATGAAATTCTGCGTTGAAGAAGCAGGGAATGCAGTAGGCAGTGGCTGGTGGCCTGAGGTTGGGAGCCCATTCAGAAGCACAGGGCCAGCTGGGAGCTGCTGCTGCTGCTCTTCATCTCTTGCCACTCACTAAGAGCAGCATTTGCCTGCAGTATTGTTCGTGGCAGTGTCTGGATAGACTAAGTTTAGGATGGGTTTTGGTCTCTACTACTGAGCTTTTCTTACAAAATTAAATTGGGTAAGAATATTAGAATAGAATAGAATCATCTCTAGGTTGGAATCTACTAGAATTCTTTAGTAGAATTCTCTAGGTTGGAAGGGACCTTTAAGATCATGTAGATCATCAACCTAACTCTGATTAAAAAAACCATCACTAAACCATGTCAGTAAGCACTATGTCAACCTGTCTTTTGAATACCTCCAGGGATGGTGCCTCAACTACTTCCCTGGGCAGCCCATTCCAATGCTTAATAACCCTTTCAGTGTAAAAATTTTTCCTAATATCCAGCCTGAACCTCCCCTGGCACAACGTGAGGCCATTTCCTCTTGTTCTATTGCCTGTAACTTGGGAGAAGAGACCAACCCCTGCCTCTCAACAGCCTCTTTTCAGGTAGTTTTAGAGAGCAATAAGGTCTCCCCTCAACCTCCTTTTCTCCAGGCTGAACAACCCCAGCTCCTTCAGCCACAGAATTACAAACACTAGCTTTCACAGCTGTGCCAGCAAGCCTGGTGGTATAAACATAACAGTGTGGAGAAATAAGTGCTTAATGCAATCTGAAGTAGCGATGCATACTTTTCTAATTATCTGAAGATGACGTCATTCTGCTACCACTCGGGCATGAAGAGTAGTTACAAGATAATGTCACTGCAGTGCCATCTGGCGACAAATACTGAAATCTCTAGAACTTTAATAGAATAAATCAAGTGAAAATAAAGATGGAAAACTTACAATAAAATTATCTCTCTGGTCCCATATGGACAGGATGACTTGGGTTTTCTATTTTTAAACCTGGTGGGCAGGCTCCTTTCTCTGTTCTCCTCAATATTACCATAATTCAACAAGATACAGTCACTGTTTTTACATGGAGAGAAATGTATATAAATCACATTTATGAAATAATCTATAAAACCTAACCTAATACGTTTAGTAGTCACCTGTATGTATGCAATATTAATAGATTTTTTACGTTAACAAAAACCAGCATTTCAAAATTGTTTCAGTGGGCCCAGGAAGCCTCTCTCTTCCTCTGAAGTTCTCCCATGACACACAGCCTGCAGACAAACTTTAACCGGTCTCTGATATTTGAACCCTGATATGAGGGGATGAAAATTGCACTACCAAATCACAGAACTACCTGCTATTCTTCATCCCATATTTTGTGCACCATGAAAGGATCCACCACCATTCTGTCTGTGGTTATGGCCTCTACACGGCACCTACTGTCCAAATAACCACACACTACGGCCATGGAAACAATCTTTGCAGTGTAACTACTCAAAATTGAGCCATGCCATTGATGCAGTACTACATACCTAAACATACTAAACATCACACCCATCAGGTATTTTCTTCCTTCCACTTGTGACACCATTTGTGTTATGATGCAGGAAGAATTTGCTGTTGGGATCCCATGAGTAAGTGAAAAACACTGGGTTGAAGATGATTAGGCTACCAACTGTCAAGGATGACACCTGTCAAGTAGCACAGATCTGATGCAGAGCTAACACCTCTCCTCTGCTCCATGGTAAATTTATGTACAACAAATAGGGTAGTGTTGACCTGACACATCTGGAGCCTGGGTTCACAGAATAGGAGAGGGCTGTGGCATTGCACTGAGAAAATATGATAAAGAGCCGTTGGTCTAAAAGACAATTATGAGAGTAAATGTGTGAAAATGTCTGGAAACATGGGATAGGCTGAAGATGTTGTTAACATCTAATTCTCAAGTGCTAGATAAGAAGGAGACATGCCCTGGCAAGTAGGGATTGATAGGGTGGTAATGAATTCCAAGCACTGGCTATCTCAGTTTCTTTTTGTGGAGGCTTTTTGGGGGATAGCGGACAATTCTTTTGAGCACTTCTCTATGGCCTAATGATGTTAAGCAAGAGTTTTCACTGCATTAGCAGGCAAGAAAGGAGCTTGATTGACCTCCTTATGAACTGTTTCCCTTACTGAAGTGATGGATTCATGGTCTGCACAAGCAACTGAGTTGATTCATTGTCACCAAAACAGGGGAGTAAACACCCCCTTTCTGTCTCTACTGCTTCTCTCTTCCTTACTTTCCTCTCACCCTTCCACGCCAGAGTGTCCCCATCCTTGTGCTGGCTTGCACACTCAGCAGACCCTTCCATAATCCATTCAACTCACTAAACAACAGAAAACTTGACACTTTTCTACCAAATTAATTTTCTTCTGGGTTAGTGAATTGAATCAGCTCAATGAAGGGTTGACAAGCACCTGGCCCAACACAAAGCTGAGCAGCATGTAAGTGTCCAACAGCAGGGAGAAGGTGAAATGGTAGAAGAGTTGATGTGTTTCAGTTTCAACCAATAGAGACCTTTACATTTTGTCATTTTTAGCTTTAGAACAAGTAGTGCACGCTGAAGCCTGGATGGCTTGGGTACCGAGAAAGGACCGCATCCGGCAAGACTGTGTCCTGCCAGGATAAGCATGCCTTGCTATCACCTGGAAACCAGGGCAGTGTCATCAGGTGAAGAAACAACCCTGGAAAAGTTCCCTTTCAAGCACAGTTAGGAGTGAGTTTGTTTATGACTTCTTTATAGTGATGCTTTTTGAATATAAGGATAGTGAAGAAAAGAATTTTTTTTGGTATGAAAATCATTTGGCAATACTACTGTCTTTTATAATCATTATTAATGTTGTCTGAAACAGTTGCTCAGTTCCAAACCTGTGTAAAAGATAAATTCTAGTTCAGATGTAACCCCAGACTAAACTTCTACAGTTTAACTCTCCCTGATAGAGCCTTGACCTCTGAAAGTCCACTGACAGGAGATACCATTCACACAACCCCCCAGAAGTTCCAATATCTAGAACGTTCTAGATTATGCTGTTAGCATCATGAGTCTTGTAAGAGAATCTAGACTGAGAATCCTTGAAAAATAGTTCTGTATAAGCACATAGCTTTGAATATTGATTACATATATCATTTTCTCCTACAGGGTTGCATAACTAAGGACTTGCTAAGAGTTTGGTTGCCTAAACATGCACCCATTGAAAGTAAAACAACCTGTAAAGTTTTGGTAGCTATATTGTTTTTCCTGCAAAACTATTAGTATGACAAAATTCAGAAGAGAACATATTTAACCCTGTCTCTAAAGCAGGTATTATATAAGTGGAAGAGTTAGTGTTATACAAATCAGATATTCACTTCTAAGAACCTTACTAAAACGAGTGTGGTGAAATGCTGGTTTTAGCTAATAAAACCGGTAGTGAAATGTATAGAAATCTATAAAATAACTTCTCAATATTCAGCCATTGTGGAAGAGGTGAAAGAATTTACCTAATCCATGAAAGGCTTTTAACAGGATAATTTAAAAGTTTAAAGAGATGGTAACGCTTGAGAGAGAACTCTGTCTTTTAAAGACTTTGAGGGACAATTCATTTGATATCCAGTAGGATGTGGTAGTTGGCCAACAGTTGGTTGTCTTTTACTCCAAATCATCTCTCTTACAATCTGCAGGAAAATATATTTCTTGCATTTGATTATTTGCATCTTTTCTTATTAAGCTAATGTATTCTGTAATTTTTCTTATATGATTCATCTTTGTATAATAATTTCTTCTTTTGATTTTCCTTTCAAATTGGGGCATAAGAATATTTATCTGTGAATTAACTTACTCTTCTACAATGCCAGTGGAGCTGAAAATATTCTATAAACAAAACAATTTATGAATTCTTTCAATAGATAGTAACTACGTTCTGAAAAAATTGTAAGACCTTTCTCTGTGGTCTTTATCTTTGCTTTCCTGGTCTAGGATTGGGGTTTTTGTTTGGCAAGGGAAGGACTTTAAACTGAAATTTGGGAATGTGTGAACTTAATTTTCAGTAGTTTATCTAATACTTTTACCGAAACCTCTTCAGTTTCACTTGTATCTGTCAGCAAGTCTTACAGCTAGACAATAAAGAGTATTCGTAATCTTTGAGCATTTTCTACAGGTCAAAATATTTCACCATCCTGAAAATTCAGTCTCTTAAACATTTTGCCTAATCAAAATTATGAAATAATAAACAAATTAGGTGAATTGAAACATTTTTTTGACACATTTTAAAATATTATTTTTTATTTAATTATTTTTAAGGTGGGATGTTCTTTGTCTGTAGTGTAGCACACAGGAATTCAGGAACTGCCATACCAGAGAAACCTCAAAGCCCCTCTAGTTCATCATGATATCTTTGAGAAGTAGTTGATGCCAAATATTTAAGAGAAAAGTACTGACCTGTCTGGGAAGTAGATATAGGTAGCAGATGTACAGTTTTACTGTAAAAAAAAAAAAAAATCAGGAAAAATTATGCAAAGTGTAGAATCTCAACATTGCTAAACTAAAACTCATGTCAGAAAATTAAGTTTCATTTCATGTTGTGTATTGTGGTATTAAGCTGTCTTCTACTTGCTATTGTTGCTATTCAATATTTGTTAATTCAGCTGTAAGTCTAAAATTACACTGCACATAGTTTTTAAGCATTTTTATATTTTTTTTCTTATTTTTGCAAAACCATGAGAATCTGAGTGTGGCTGTGCCTGGCAGTATCACTTACACTGGTCTGTAGAGCCTCTGCTGCATTCCTTCCCCTGACATTTTCTGTCCCTGTCTTACTTCTTACTGCAGTTTTGGTTTTTTTAACACGTTATTCAGCTGCTTATACAACCACATGTGACCAGGATGGGGGAACTAATCCAGCTGAATGAATAAAGGGAGAGGGAGAAGAGGAGCCAGTCTCAAACAGCATTTCTTAGAGGCTTCATCTTCCCTGCGGGGAGGGAAGGGACACTCCCTAAAGTACTATCTCCTTAGATATCCGGAACTTAGAGGTGTCTGTCTTTGTGAGCATGACAAAGAGTCTGTCCCTGTAACAACAGCACTTCAGGAATTTGAAGCCTAGCAGATCCTGATGCAGTTTATACCTTTTCTATCCCTTTGTCAGCCATTTCTTTCCTAAGTCTTGCCAGCTTTCCATTTCACTGCTCATCAACATGGACTTGAGCTAAAATAGTAGGCTGAACTGAAGCAAATGAGACACAAACACATATTTCTTTCTCCCAGCTCCTCTTGGGATTAAGGTAAAGTTATCTTGGCAAGGAGGTAGCTCAGCTACCAGGCAAGCAGCTGAGAAATGTAATAAAATGAATCCTGATTCATTATATATAAAAATTAACCATAAACCTTTACCCTAGTGAAAATATTAAATGTAGATCCACTTTTTTCACCACAGTTATAGTCCAGTATAGTCACGGAATCATGGAATTGTCAGAGTTGGAAGGGATCTAGAGATCATCTAGTCCAACTCCCCTGCTAAAGCAGGAATGCCCAGAGCACATCACTCACCATCCAGGTGGGTCTTGAAGATCTCCAGAGAAGGGGACTCCTCGACCTCCCTGGGCAGCCTGTTCCAGGGCTCCGTCACCCTCAGTGTAAAGAAGTTTCTCCTCATATCTGAATGGAAATTCCTATGTTCCAGCTTGAGCCCATTGCCCCTTGTCCTATCGCTGGAAACCACTGAAAAAAGCCTGGTTCCAACATCCTTCAACCCATCCTTTAGATAATTATAAACATAAATAAGGTCTCTGCTCAGCCTTCACTTGTTCAGGCTAAAGAGTCCCAGCTCCTTGAGCCTTTCCTTGTAAGGGAGATGCTCCAATCCCTTAATTGTCTTCGTTACCCTTCGCTAGACTCTCTTCAGTAGTTCCCTGTCCCTCTTGAACTGGGGGGCCCAGAACTGGATGCAGTATTCCATTTTCTCTTTTTGCAGACTGGAATAAAGAAGGCCACAGGCTCCCCAGTTAATCTCTCAAGCAAGCTTTAATCCCAAAATAAATGAAAGGGGAGTTTAGCTCACTCAACAAACAAATACAATAAACCTCTCCACATGCCAGCTGGTCAGGCAGCCTTGCAGTGACAGCTTGGTCTCAAAGAAAACCTCTTGCACTTAAAGACAAAGTTCCTGTAGCCAGCCTGCTCCTACTTCTGTTGGGATCCCACTAAGACCACCAGCAGAGAATTGTTGCCTTGAGCGCTTCCCCACACCAGTGGACTGGTGAGTTACAGGGCAGAATAAGCTGCTGGCACAGGTCCTCATGGTGCTGCTTACACTGTAGAACAGTTACGGCAAGTCACTGGTTAAATCTGTAGCATAGCAAGATTGCTTGGTTGCCCAGCAATGAAGAAACCTGTCAGGAATTGTACTGTCTCATATAGAAATATAAGACATAACATCGCATTTTGTCAACTTCTAGATATGGCTAAGCATATTAACTCCTTTTTGGTTGGTTGTTTTTGTGTTTGTTTGTTGTTTCCCCACTTCCGCCCCCCAGTATTAAAGACTGTAAGGAGAGCTAAAGTAGTGTTTCTGTTTGAATGTCAGAGTAAGCAAAGCAAATACTTCCTGTGAGCACATTTAACACATTACCCTGTGAACCAAGGCAATTTATTTAAGTCAGTATCTTCAAAAGCAGGTGACAAAAGCTAGAGGCTAAAATCAGTGGAAGCCGTTAGGTACTACCTACCTTCAAAAATAAGGCCATTTTTATATAGGTGTGTATGGGATGCACAGTCTACAAAATCTTGATCTTCTTAATATCTCAGTTTCTGCACTGGGGGAAATGTTTACTTACTTCACAAGGGTAATGTAAAGTAATATGAATTAACTTTTAAGCACTGTGAATCCTCAAATGAAAGGAACTCTTCAAGTATAAATTCCCAGATGAATAGTGCATTATCACACACAGAATCCCAGTTATCCTATGGTAGAAATGTGAGCAGGACAAATCCCCAAAGCAAGCGATGTTCATGAGGTGTTCCAATTCTGAGAAAAATTGGGACACTGTGGTCTTTTTTTTTTTTTTCTATCAGACAAAGGACTGGATGTACTTTTAGTAGGAACAGGACTGGGAAGAATAAAAAAAAATCAAAGCCAGATACCTCTACTACAACTCTTCAAATCAAATGTGATTTCCTGATGCCGCACAAAGAGGCGTCCTCATCAACCCCCAGGATTTGCACAGTGGCATATACATGTGCCTGAGTCTTGCTATGGATGAAAGCCTTTGTTAGTGTGTATGAGAATTAGTGTGAAGTTTGAAAAAAAACATGATCCAGAAGCACCTCTGGAGCCCAGTGACATGTCAGAGTCCTACAGTGTCCAACCTCCTCTGTCCAATTCCTTTGGACATAGTGAACCCAAATGGGAACTATATAATCACAAAAAAAATCACTAATTCAGCTTTTTGCAGATGAACTTATTTGGTGGATACTCAAGGGAGAACTGCAAGCAGAATGCTGGAGATACTTTTTCTCAAAGTCCTGTTACAGTTTGAAAAACCTGCATCAATTTATTTTTGTTTAGATAATTATTCTATCATCCAATGACCCCTCCCCACCCAGGAAGGGGAATCAGGGAAAATAAGAAAACACAAGGGTTGAAATATAAATAGATTTAATAGGATAAGACTAAATAATTAACACTTATAATACTAAAGAACCAGTATTGATCCTGATACCAATATCAAATATACAAGGATTATACTCAGCCAATGCTATCAGCAGGAATCTGTGCTCTCCTGGCAGCGGACAGCAAATGTGGGACACTGCGAGCACTGCAGCTTCAGGAAGGCTGGATGTTTTTCAAGGAGCAAGTCCTAAAAGCCCGGGTGCAGGCTGTCCCCGTGCGCTGTAAAGCGAGCTGTCAGGGGAAGAGGCCAGCCTGGCTGAACAAAGAGATGGTCACAGCTCAGGATAAAAAGGAGAGTGCATGGCCTTTGCAAAAAGGGGCAGGCCACTAGGGAAGATTACAAAGGTGTAACAAAGTTATGGGGGGAAAAGATTAGAAAGGCCAAAGCCCAGCTAGAACTCAACCTGGCCTTGGATGTTAAAAACAATAAAAAGAACTTCTATAAATATATTAATAGCAAGAAGAGGACTCGGGAGAACCTCCATCCTCTATTGGATAAGGAAGGTAACGTAGTGGCAAAGGATGAGGAGAAGGCTGAAGTCCTGAACGCCTTCTTTGCCTCAGTCTTTAGTAGTAGAGTACGGGGTTCCCTAAGTATCCAGCCCCCTGAACTAGCAAACAGGGGTGGGGAGCAGAATGAAGCCCCTGTAATCTAAAGGGAGGTGGTGAGGGACCTTCTCTAACACCTAGATACAAACAAGTCCTGATGAGATCCACCCGAGGGTACTGAGAGAACTGGAGGAAGTGCTTGAGGAGCTACTCTCCATCATTTGCCAGCAGTCCTGGCAAACTGGGGAGGTCCTAGCTGACTGGCATCTAGCAAATGTGATGCCCATCCATAAGAAGGGTCGGAAGGATGATCTGGGGAACTACAGGCCTGTCAGTTTGACCTCAGTGTCTGGGAAGGTCATAGAACAAATCATCCTGAGTGCCATTATGCAGGACATGAAGGACACTCATGCCATCATGGTGTCACCCAGCCAGCACGGGTTCACGAGGGGCAGGTCCTGATTAACAAACCTGATCTCCTTCTATGACAAAGTGACCTGCTTGGTGGATGAGGGAAAGGCTGTAGAAGTTGTTTACCTGGACTTTAGTAAAGCCTTTGATACAGTCTCCCACAGAATCCTCCTGGAGAAACTGGCTGCCCATGGCTTGGATGGAAGTACTCTCCACTGTGTTAAAAACTGTCTGGAGGGCTGGGCCCAGAGAGTGGTGGAGAATGGAGTGAAATCCAGTTGGCGGCCAGTCACAAGTGGTGTCCCACAGGGCTTGGTACTGAGGCCAGTTCTCTTTAACATCTTTATCAATGATCTGGACGAGTGGATCGAGTGCACTCTCAGTAAGCTCGCAGATGACACTAAGTTGGGTGGCAGCGTTGACCTGCTGGAGGGTAGAAAGGCTTTGCCGAGAGATCTGGACCTGTTGGATCGATGGGCTGAGGCCAACGGGATGAGGTTCAACAAGGCCAAATTGTTGGAGGGTCCTCCACTTGGGTCACAACAACCCCAGGCACCACTACAGGCTGGGGGCAGAGTGGCTGGAGAGCAGTCTGTCAGAAAAGGACCTGGGGGTGTTGGTCGACTGTTGGCTGAACATGAGCCAGCAGTGTGCCCAGGTGGCCAAGAAGGCCAACATCATCCTGTCCTGTATCAGGAACAGTGTGGTGAGTAGGACTCGGACCGTCCCCCTGTACTCAGCACTGGTGAGGCCCCACCTTGANNGTTTTGGGTCCCCTACCACAAGAAAGACATTGAGGTGCTAGAGCGGGTCCAGAGAAGAGCAACAAAGGTGGTGAGGGGTCTGGAGCACAAGTGTTATGAGAAGAAGTTGAGGGAGCTGGGGTTGTTCAGCCTAGAAAAAGGAGGCTAAGGGGAGACCTTATTGCTCTCTACAACTACCTGAAAGGAGGCTGTAGAGAGGCAGGGGTTGGTCTCTTCTCCCAAGTCACAGGCGACAGGACTAGAGGAAACGGCCTCAAGTTACGCCAGGGGAGGTTCAGGCTGGATATTAGGAACATTTTTTTCACTGAAAGGGTTGTCAAGCATTGGAATGGGCTGCCCAGGGAGGTGGTTGAGGCACCATCCCTGGAGGTTTTCAAAAGACAGGTTGATGTGATGCTGGAAGACATGGTTTAGTGATGGTGTTGCATTTTGTTTGTTGTGTGGGTGTTTATTTTGTCAGTTAGGTTAATGGTTGGACAAAATGATCTTGAAGGTCCCTTCCAACCTAGAAGATTCTGTGATTCTCTGATTCAGCAGGAAGGGAAGGACTCAGGGGTCCAGCACCAGGGCAAGAAGTTCTCTGGATCACAGTCATCATGGAAGAGAGAAAGCTACACATCAAACTTTCTAATTTATATTGCATGTGACCTTCATGGTATGAGATAATCCTGATGGACAGCTTGGGTCAAGTGCCTTCCCGGTTCTTGCTGCTCCTTATCCCACACCTGGCAAGGCTTGAAAACACTGAGACTTTGAATCACATATTAGCATATCTGGCTATAAAGTAAATATTTTCCCAAGTTCAGACACTAGAGTCTTCTAAAAGTGCAGTTTTCCCAAGCATTAGAAGACAAATTTGTCCTGTGTCACTCAAACTAGGACATTAGCCCAATCCTGACACACTACGCTGAGTGTGATGGGATGCAGAACACAGCAAGGAGAGCCTCCTCAGAATGTGCACAGACTTTCTAAGACATGAAACCCTAAAATGGAAAGGCCAACTTGCTGGGGAGGGAGAATAGACTGGCTGCGGTTCATGTATGAAGGGATACTTCTGTCTCTGAGCCTCTGTACAGAAAATAGGTCTGGTGAGAGGAGCTTGCTTTATTTGGCTACAAATAACTTGCTGACTTTTGCCTGAGCTCTCTCTGGCAAAAACATTTTCTTTCTCAGTATTTGTCATTAAGACGTAATAATCTCATTGTGTTTATTTTTACATTTGCTTTCTTACATGAAAAGGTGGAATCTTTATGTCATCTGGGCCTGGACTAGGTCACCTAAACTTGGCCAGTGGCCACACTGAGACAAGATACTACCATGCACTGCAGCAGAATTTAAATGGTTTTGCACAGAATAGAATTTGAGCACAGGCAAAATTAGTCATAAAGACAGCTGCAAGACTGAACATCAAAATCTAAGTAGAGAACTGGAGTACCATTAGGCAATTTTCAACCATCAAGATGCATCCTTTCAGGGAGACTAAACATTAGCCTTGATTTGGTAATCCATGGACTGACTAGAGAATGGAGTCTTTAATTTCAACAAAAACAGCAAAAGAACCACGAAGAGTACATTTGAATTAACAGAAGATAAGGCAAAGGAGACTATCTGCTATAATCAGAGACAAAGACTTGACGTTATTACGCACAGTTAAGCATTTGGTGAATCCAGTCATCACTTTGTTACATTGAAGAGTAGCAGAAGGCATCTCTCTGTGCTGCATTGTATATGTATCATAGGAGGAAGCTATCCTCCTGAGGGTACAGGTCAAGAATGGGTACAAAATGGAAAATAACTGGAGAATGGTGGTATCCAGACCACCTATCAAGACAGATAAGGCCAAGACTAGAACATGCAACATACTCTGCCATCCTGTGGAAGGGAAGAAGAAGGTGCATGACAGTGCAGGGAACCAGCATGTGCCAACCTGCAGAGTAAGCGCGCTGAAAGGGTGAAAGCCTTCCTCTAAGATCATGGCAACATTACCCTCACTTCTTCATGTTTCTGCCATTAGTGGGAGATGCCCAAGACCAAGCGCTTGGAGAATGAGGAGATAGTTGCCCAAAATACATTGAGGGCTGAAGCTATTATCTCTGGCAGGGGTTGTACACTAGTACTCTCCACCACAGAAAACAGTGGATGTTCCCACAAAATACAGAAGCATTAAGAGTGCATAAAGGAAAATATGCTGCAATCAGCACAGAAAGTGGAGGTATTAGAGTAGGCTGCAGAAAGACTTTGGAGAAGGAGCTGGGATACACAAATGGCAATAGATCTAGCTGCACTTGAAGTAAATGGCCAGTTCAGTTCTTGAAGTGTAAATTACTTTCATGCAGTTACTCTGTGTACGCTACAAAACACACACGTTTTGTTATGCATATGGTAATTCTCTTCTTTATTCTACATCCACAGAGGCTTGCATAGCATCACACATTCTTATTCTGATCTCTTACCATCTTTTTAGTAAATGTGCTACCATAGGTTGTCTTTTAAAATACTTACTTAACACCACCGGCCTAAATCCTTTTCTAATTATTACTTCCCCCCCCACCCCGTAATGGAGGCTTATCTGTCAGCAGAGGCTGGCGCATGAAGTCGCCTGTGAGGAGCCTCATGAATAATTGATCTCTTCCACAATGCCACTGCCTCTCATTCTTCCCAATGGGGCTGAGATCACAGGCTGCTGTGCTTTTTTCCTGCCATTTTTCAGCCCTGTGCCATTGTTCCTGTAGGACTGAGCTCACCAGCCCAGGAGGCCCAGCCTCTAGCCACAAAGCTGCTGCTGCCACTCTCAAAATGGAGGCCAGAGGGCCACTGCGGCTTCACTCCCGTTGAGAACCATGTGGCTCGGCCACCATTTTTAAAAAGGGTGCTGGTTGTGGCGTGCCTGGTGGCTTCTGCCTCTGTGGAGGATGAACCTTCGTGTTTAGGAACACAGGGAATTAAATGCTCATCAACCCAGAAGAGCCCCATGTGTAACACTGTCCTTGAAGTCACAGTGGTTTTTAACAGTGTAGGAATCTGAAAGATCCACCTTGTTTCCATAGTAGGAGAGTAAGCCTATACACAGGATAGAAAACTTTAGATAAAATCAATTTTAACTTCTAGGCTAAGCAATCAATACACAATCCTATAACTGACTTTGTATTCAAGAAGACAGCACTGAAATCTTCAGAAATATATTGTCTATTTTTTATACATAGTAAAGAAGTTGACTCTACCCTGAAATGCCAGGACCGAGTGTTGTCTCGCAAGATGGGACCCTCTCTGACCACAGGGCTGAGTATCACTTAACTTGATGGTGGCTTGGCTGGGATTCCACAATGTATATTTACTCTTAGAAGATAATTCTCCAATGGGCAATACATTTGAAAGATAATAATGCCATTTTATGGTTTCTTTTTTCATGTAACCTTTCTTACGGGGAATGTTTACCATGTCCTCAACAGAGGTGTTGCAGTCATCCATCCATCCATCCATCCCAGAGGAGGGCAACGAAGCTGGTGAGGGGGCTGGAAAAC
>BJBW01000519.1:17157-29516 GCA_004320125.1 Scolopax mira | reverse complement strand
CGCCTGTGACTTGAGAGAAGAGACCGACCCCCATCTCTCTACACCCTCCTTTCAGGTAGTTGTAGAGGGCAATAAGGTCTCCCCTCAGCCTCCTCTTTTCCAGGCTGAACAACCCCAGTTCCCTCAGCCTCTCCTCATAAGACTTATTCTCCAGACCCCTCACCATCTTTGTCACCCTTCTCTGGACCCAGAGAAGGTGCTCCAGCACCTCAATGTCTTTTTTATGGTAGGGGACCCAAAACTGGACACAGTACTCGAGGTGAGGCCTCACCAGGGCCCAGTACAGGGGGAGGCTTGATTGCAGATTTATATTTAAACAAGTAGTGAACATTTTTATGCATCAGAGACCAGCAGACATTATTTATGTCTGAAATTTCTCAATTAGTGGTAGTTATTATTTCAGTATATACTTTTTGCCCCACAGGTATAGCCTATGCCACCCTCTTAAGATACTTGAAATTTGAAAATTTGCTACAAAATTCCATAAAAATTGTAGTTATGACACACCACCTTCCTCTTTGTACACTGAATTTGACAGCCCACTTGTTGCCAAGTGCAACAATAAAAAGTGATTCAATTTCGATGATCACCAATATTTTAGCTTTTTAAGCAAGAGCAAGAAAGGGGAAAGAATGAGTCGTGACAATACTTTTGTGTTTATCAGCTTTACCAGAATAAGACAGTCATGGCATGTACTTCTTTTAATACAGCCTCAAGATATGTAGGATCTATGTAGAATAGACAAACATGTTTCCTTTATCCTATATTCTAGCTAGCTTTGAAAGAGACTAAAGAAACCTGGAATTGGTAAAGTAGCTTGGAAGTCAGTCGTAGTACTGAAAATGTGCAGATATCATTTTAAGGAACTAAAATATCTGGATTATCTAATGTCTTTTGCATTTACACAATGCAGTTACATCCAGTTTTTGAAAACAGTAAATGCTGGCATCCTTTGAATCATATAAACCGTATGTGGACTCTGACTACCATAATTTGTGGCTCTCACCTTTTCCATAAAAGAAGATGAATTACACTTCTAAGTCACATACAAAATCAGAGATGATGGCAAAAAAGCTTTTAAAAGATATATGTTAAAAATATATATTGCAAGAGACTCCTGAAATCAAAAGGATTAAAACAGGTTGTCTAAGATTTCCAATTTTTTATGTCTTTTGCCAAATCAGGATCAATTTTTTATATTCTAGTGCTTTCTTATCAGTAAAAATGATACAAAATTCCTGATATATTAGTTTTGTCCATATTTGTCTCCTAAGTAATAGTGACAGATGAATGATGCATACTTTCTTTTTTACTTCTTCATTTTCTTCTTTTCCACATATCTATTCTGCTGCATAGGTATATCACTGCTGACTTGCCCTTCTTCCATTGTTCCCTGTTCATTTTATAATATGCTTAGGAAATCTAATCTAATCAGTAATCCTGACTAGAGAAAGATTTAATCAGCAATAAAAAGGGGAAGCTGATTTCATGTGATCCAGGAGTCTTTTGCACACTTTTCAGCATCCTTTACACATAAGAATCTAGAAGCTATATGTTTGCCTTTAGTGCAACATGGAGAATTACACATAAACTATGTGTTAAGCACAGTGTATTCATTCTGGGTTCACTTTTTTCTTCATAAGGTACTTCATAAGGTACATACTTCATACACTCATATTCTGTGACAGAATAAAATACTAGTTCTGATATGCTTCTTGTCTTAAAAAAACTATTAAAATAATCATTTTTGAGCCTTTACTGACAGTTTCTTGATGCTTATAAAGACAAGCTAGACGAGCTTATTCAGACGAGCTAGAATCAAGGATTAATTATAAAGGTAACACCTGACAACAGAAAAATTAACATAAAAAACAGAAAAGATTGGTTGACATAATTTTCCTTAGTGGATTTTCTATTAGCTACTGTTGAAATGAGATGAAGAACTTGTGTTCAGATTTTGCTGGTGCTCTGGGGTGACTCAGAAGACATTAACTATATGCCAGCTCCAAGGTCTTACATGAGTCTTGCAAAGGTGCTACATGTGTGGAAGCCAAGTGAAAGGAAGTTCTTTTAACTAGAAAGAATTACACAGATCTTGGAGAGTGTTAATTGACCATCAGGTGTGTGTGCAGATCCCCTAAAGCATTGGAATTGGGTAAGAGGAAATCTTAAGAATTTTTTTTTTTTTTCCCTAAACAAGTTACAGGTATTTAGCGGAATACACAATTATTGACTTCCTTTAAAGCAGCAAGAAAAGATCCATATTCACTTTTGGTCACACACAATAATGCACAGGCATTAGATCTAGTTCAATCCACAACAATAGGATTCAATCCACAGCAAATCAGAAATATTTGTTATTTAACTCATTGTATCATCATCTTGTATAATACACTGTCTATAACAAAGAATCATAGACAATTTTTGGTATGAGAGGTAAGACATCTGTTGACAAATGTTGGCATGATGATGTTTTTTGATACTTTATACCTCTGGCATGAGAAGTCTTGAATGGAATGAAAGAATAGGAAGGATTCATACACTTCCTATATGTTTGGTAATAGCCAGCACAGGCTCATAAGTTCTGCTTAACTAACTTTCCTTTTATGATAAAGTCACCCATCTAGTTGACCAAAGGAAGCCAGTATATGTGGTGTTCTAGGATTTTAGCAAAGCTTTTGATACTATCTCTCTCAGTATCCTTCTAGACAAAATGTTCATCACACAACTAGAGAAGTCCACAATACATTGGGTGAGCAATTCATTAAAGGGTAAAGCTCAAAGAGTTACAGGAAATGGGGTTGCTTCAGGCTGGTGGTCAGTCACCAGTGGGGTTTTTCAGGGCTTAGTTACAGGGTCAGTGCTCTTTAATGTTTTTATAAATTATCTGGACACAGGAATCAAATGTACATTAAGTGAGTTTGCTGATGATACTAAACTAGAAGGATGATACTAAACTGTGGACTCCCTCAAGTGTAGGAAGGCTTTACAGAGAGATCTGTACAGACTACAGAGCTGGGTGATTACCAACCATATGAAATTTAACAGCAAGTGCCAGAATCTCCACTTGGGATGGGGAACGAGAAGCTAGAGAGCATTACTGTGGAAAGAAATCTGGGGATTTGGGTTTATGGCAAGTTCAATATGAGTCAACAGAGTGCCCTGGCAGCAAAAGGGTGAACTGTGATCTGGAGTGCACCAAACACAGCAGAGCTAGCCAGGTGAGGGAGGTGATTGTCCCACTCAGCACTGCACTGATATGTCCCCACCTCGAGTCCTGTGCAGTTTTGGCACCTCAGTATAAGAAGAACAACAGACTACTAGAGTCTATCAGAAGGGGGACAACAAAGATGGTAAAAAGCCTCCAGGGCAAGACTTAGGAGGAGTGGCTGAGGTCATTTGGTTTGTTCAGCTTGGAGAAGTCTAAGGGGGGATGCCATCATGGTCTACAAGTTCCTCAAGTGGGAAAGCAGAGGAGGAGGTGCTGATCTTCTCTCTCTGGTGACCAGCAATAGTACACAAGAGAATGGAATAAAGCTGTGTCAGGGGTAGTTCAGACTGGACGTTAAGAAAAGGTTCTTCAGTGAGAATGTGGTCAGTCACTGGAAAAAAAAAAACAGGGAAGTGGTCACAGCACCCAACTTGTCAGAGTTCAGGGATCATCTAGTCAATGCCCTAAGTCATATGGTTTAGTTTTAAGTAGCTCTGAGAGGAACAGAGGGTTGGACTCAATTATCCTTGATCCTTCAATGATCACTTCCGACTTGAGTTGTTCTATGATTCTATGATTCTATTGTATAAGCTCAACTACAGAAGAAGCATAACCTCAGGAAGTTCAAAAGCAATGCACAATGTTGAAACTATGCGCTCTCCAATCAAATGGGAGACCATGCCTAATAAGTATGACCAGTTCCACTTATCTTTAGTCCAACCTCAGTACCATGTTAGAAAGGTGGCAGAATGCACTGGTGCTGGAAATCTCCCAAGATGTAATCATTTTTACTAAGAAACATGTTTCAGTATTGAAGAAATTAAAATTCAGACAATGCAATGGCAGCCAATAAGGAAGTGCTGTTTGCTTTTTGAGGTTATTATTAGCATGCAATTGATGTCTTCTGTAGAATGAATACACCAAATATCCATCTAAACTTTTCTCAAATGGTTTCTTTGAAGCAAAGTGCCTCCCCAAGACAAAATGTTTTATTAAAAACATATATAAATCTAGAGTGCGCCAAAAATACATTGCAGCAAAGCTAGCCTATCAAACTGTCAACTATATTGACCTTCTATCTCTATTGGAGCTGATATTACTATATCCAGTTGAGACAATAAAGATATAATATGGAAAACAATTGCTATAGATACCCTTACTACCAACCCCATTTTCCTCTTTTATCTGGCAGCATTGCTATGGGCTTTAACGGTTTGTTAAAGTTGTCTACGTACAGACAGTGCTCAGTTTACCATATTTCTGCAGATTACATAATGGAATGTTATGCTTGTGCCCAATTGTGATATTTAACTGAAAAAAATGTAAAAAGCCTAAGATTCTGTAGGTCTCTTGCTCTTTAAATACAATCGTTCCTTTCCTGAGCTAGTAAAAGTGAAGCATTTCCTCCTGAAAGCTTTTCTCCTGAATCTGCTGGTTTCTATAATGTTTACTTTACCCCATATGTGGCAGAAAGTATTTCTTCTGGGAATATGCAGTAGGATACAATATGCAAACATAATTGAAGGATTTTTTTTTTCAGTTAGTATGTGAAAAATGCACTCATTAGCAAAGGACACAACTTAAATAAAATATCTGTGGAGTAAAGTGAAATCCCTCTGCTTTTAGCTTTTTTTTTTGTATTCTAGTGATTTCCCAATGCAAGCAGCTATAATACTTTTCTAGACTTAGCTAGGGAACAGATCTGGATTTGTTAGGAAGAATTCCTATGTATTCATACTTGTCTCACTAACAAGTTGCTGTTTTTTTAAACATAAAGTACTATACAAAAAAAAAATCATTACATTTGTTCTCAGGACAAAGTCACCAACAGCATTTTACATCAGTTTTAAGATAACTTGAAATTTGCTATTAGGTCTAAATTAAGGTGTACTTTAGGACATACAGTCTCAATTCATCATAGTGTTAGCCATAAAATGCCCAATTCCTTCTGTAGATTTGGTGGTATGTGATATCAATAAATTAAATAGGTTTTACTGTGTGTTGGAAGAAACAAACTTCTATTTGTATCAAATTTGCCATGTCTTTGAATTTTTTGAAAATTCCTTGGTTCTAATCTTACACGTATCATATGTTACAATCTGGAACTGTTATCTTCCCAACATCGATTTATACTGATAGTAAAGGCTGATGATATAACAAAAGGTATTTGTAACTACAAACTGATGAGTCTTAATTAAAACTATAGCAATGTTTTCTGGTGTGTTCAGTCATATTTATCTTCCTAAATGATACACAATAGGTATTTTCAGAACTCTTTCTTTCTGTGTATGACCTTTTCAATCTTGTGTCATGTTAGACTGGACAAAAACTAAGGCACCCATTTCTTGACTATTAATACATTGAATTCCATTTTAACTCTGTAGAATGTCTCAGTACAAAAGCAATCCAGCATAAATTATTTCATTTTTGCCCTCTTTATCATAGTATTCAACATAAATTTGCATTTGGTTTAGCACTTGTTTAACTATATATGTTTGTGTTAACTGTAATATTCAACAGAAGCATCTTCTTTAGGATAAAAATAAAGAAGATGAAACAGGAAAGTGAAAAGCAAAAGGAAAGAAGAACACCTAGCAAAGCAAAATATCATCAAAAGAAAAGCAAGGGGGTGTATTTTTAATGTAATTCATAGGTGCCTCAATGGTTGTAATTCCTAAAGATGAGAAAGATAAGTTGCATCATTTCTGAGCCTCTTCCAATCTAGCTGAAAATCTTAAGTAGAATTCTTATACCATTCAAGAAGCAATCTGTTTAACGCTTTATGCCAAACTTAATGTATAAATATTATTTGTTATATTCTGGTGACAAGCACTGACTTCTTCTATCAGTCTGAGAAAACAGAAATGTATGGTATAGCTTTTCAAGGTGACTCCTGACTGCCAGGATAAAAAACATGACCTGATTTGAGGTTTGATTGAGAATATAAGTCATTCTTAAAACATATGAAATTCATTTTTCTATAAATAGCAGAGATCAAATACTTTTAACTGGTGAAGAGCTTGAATCTACATTTCGGGCTATCTATAAAATGTGAGGTAGTTGTAGAGTTTTCAGCTTTGATCTTTTAGCTGTACTACAGCCACAGATCTAAAATTCTGATTTAGCTGAATAGAAAATATATGATATCTGTAGTTCATTTTCAAGACGTTATGTTATGTTATGTTTCTATATACATCAAACCAACAAGCGTCCAAAATACTTTTATTATATACACAGTAGAGTATGGATATATAATGAATAATATATGTCATTTTGATCAAATGATAAGGTCGAAAGCTGGACAGCTGAATTTCTCCATTCTCTGATTTCTGAATTTCTCTGATTAACTAGTTTGCATTTCCTTTTTTGGTGTATTTATTTGTTAAACGAAGATAGACTTGCCTAGATTAATATCTTTGTGAGACTTCAGCGTTGCTGCAATTCAGCAAAAGACTAATTTGCAGAACCTGTAAGAGAACATTATAAAGACTGTGCTGAAAAGGAAAATTATTGCTGATTCTTATGCCCAAATGAAATTCATTATTAAATTTAAGACTTAATGGTAGAGATAAATTTGATGCCTCTACCTTTCTTGCCTGTCAAGGTTGTGAAGACCAGAAGGTCTTCAAAACCTGTGTGGCAAAGCAACCTGATCTAATTTGAAATTTTTAAGCAGGAGATTGACTAATTACATCCAGAGGTCTCCTCAATATTAATTTCTCTGTGAAGATATCATTACCTTTTCTTGTCTTCTGTTGCCCCTCCCTGTCTGATATCTTGACAAAACTGGTAACATCTGCCATACTTAAAACAGTAAGCAAATACTTATTTTTTTCTTATAGTGTTGTATAGATTATGTTATTGGCTGGTTGCCACATAGTGTGATTCTGAAGATAATGGAGTGTAGTTAGAATAAGGTAAAAAAAGTAATCCAGAAACAGCCTCCAGATTTACACGAAGGCCAAAATTTACAGATTATCCAAATTTCAGACTAGTATAAATCATTGTCTTTGAACTGAATTATTGAAACCATATTGATTTAAGATTTTCACCAGCTTTATAAAGTGAAAAAAGAAAAAGATGTTTCATGTCTCTAGATTTGCCAACGTTACCTTCAAAAATATAATGGAAGAGAAATAATGTCACATACCCATTTGGTAGGCGGGGAGGCAAGTGTCTTCACAAAATCACACAAAGACTGAGTTTGGTGACACTTTATCTGGTCCAAACCACTTGCCTAAAGCAAAGCCAGCTGAAACATGTTGCCTGGTAGCATGTCCTGCTAAATTTTGCATATCTCCAGACATGGAGAGTCCACAACCTCCCTGGGTAACAGGTTCCTGTGTTCAAACACCCCCATAGTAGAAAACAATTTTCTTGTCTTTGTGTGTTTTCCTTTGTTCTTATAACTTCTTGACCCATCAGTGGGCACCGCTTTGAGATATTGGTTCTTGCTCAAATCCATCCCATCAGGTATTTATACACAAACAGGATACCCTTGAGCCTTCTGTTCTCCAGGCTCAACAGTCCCAGACCTCAGCCTCTTCTCGAATGACAGTTGCTCCAGCCCTTTCATCCTCTTTGTGGCCATCCACTGGACTCACTCAAGTAAATCTACATCTTTCTTGTTCTGGGGAGGTCAGATCTGGATGCAGGGTTTAGCAGAGGGAAAAAAAATCAACCTGCTGGCAATGCAGTCCAGGTAGCTTCTTTAGCCTTTAGATCCTTTAGCTTTGTTGAAAGCATGGCTCAACTTGTCCACCAGGACCCTGCCTGGACTGGTACATGGCACTATTCCTCCCCAGATGCAGCTTTGGATTGTCTTTTATTAGATGTGTTTCCCTTGTTGGAATTTACAATTTCATCTTACTAGGTAATTTCTTCTTCCTTTTTATCACTATGTAGTGTCGTCTTCATTAGAAGAATGATGTTATTTAATTTTGTGAATGCATGATTTCTAAAAATGTAGTGCTTGGATATACTTTTCTGTGAAGACTTTTAGTACCATCTTTTAGATGTGGGAAATCATGCACATACAAAATAGTGAGAATTTATAAAGTTTAAACCCTGTAATTTAAAATTTATCCTTCAGTCTGGGCTCCGACATGATTTCAGAGCTTAATGACAGGGTTGTTTTTTGTCTCAACAATGCTTAGAAGTGTGTGAGTGCTTGGGAACAGCACCAAAGTTAATGAAATGGTAGCAACTTCAATCTATAGGCATTATAAATTGGTATTAAAGAAGCTCTGGCTGATGGCTTTGGTGTTTGTTTGGTTTTGACATTCCAGAGTAAACTTTATGACTTCTGGGTGTTTTCCCTCTTGTTTTGATTTCATAAAGACTTTTTTAACATACATTTCTCTTTTTAAAATTTACTCCAAAGACTTTTTTTTTTTAATTTGTTGCATTATCAGACAAGAAAGGTACAATGAAGGTACTTGACTTTCAAAGGATAGAAAAGAAAAAAATAATGAGAGCTTTGTTGGTGTATTCCTTAAATAATTTTAAGAAACAAAGTAATATTTTCTATATTTGAACTTTTTCTAGGAGCAGTAGACTGAAGTTCAATTAGTTAGTTGTTTTAGGTGAGACAAAGCTGGCAATGGTTAGTCTGTTAAGAAGTCTAATCTTGGGATGTGGACATATGGTAGTTTACCATTGCAGTTATGCATTCATGAAGAGTCAAGACAGATTGGTTTTGTATGTAGTGGTACAGAGAACAGAACAAGTTGCAAAACGCTTTCCATAATATCGATGTCCTGTGCTGAACTCTGCACAGCAATGGCTATCCTGTTAGCAGAGATCAGAACAGCTTGGTTCACTTCTGTGAGTGTGTGTTCTTTACTTCTTTTTTTCCTATAATTTATTTGCTGCAGTGAAGTAATTATTTTAGCAGAGCTTTTCCTTGGATCTTAGTGTGTTAGTCCGGAAAGTAAAAGTTAACTGACAAAGATCCCTCTACTTATCATTCCTCTTTCTTCTCAGGAAGACTGCAAGAAAACTGTTGATGGATGATTGAGTTTCATTCTCCCTCATGAGACCATTAAAGATGTTAATGTAAACCTTTTCAAATGTCAAAAAGACTAAATCAGGAAAAGTAGAGGGTGATACAGTGGGAAAGAGAGGGGAGAGAGGCTAAGCTTGTTTGTGAAATGCCAAGTTGTGAGCAGTATGCTTTTGCTCAATATAATGAAAAATCTGGTCTGAAAACATAAACCCACTACTATACAGTGTTATAACAAAACTGATAAAACTAAGGATTTAGTTGGAGGATGGTTATACTGGTGAATATGTCAATTTATGTTCTTTGACTTTTCATTCTATTGATATCAAGTGGTTTCATATTTTGAAACTACTAGAATGAGAAGGGCCAGTCATATATGAGTCATATTTGTTACCCAGAAGCTTGCTCACAGCTGAGTCTTTTCCTCCCCCATCTACGTTAAATTACACTTTCTGATGAAGCACGGAGGAGAATTTCTACACTGCTCTGCACTCTTAGCTGTGAGATGATAGGAGATATAACTGCTCATATCATATTCCTGTCATTGGTGAAGGAGATCCCATAATGGTACTTTCCAACAATGGCTGCTGAAATAGAACCAGAGGCATGTACTGCTGAAGTAAGTTTAATTTTTAGAAGATACTTAGTAGAATACAATAATTCTATAGAATTTTTTTGTGAAGCATATTGGGTACCACGCCTGTCAAACAAACATGCGATATCAAAGCCATTTGTTCTTTCAGGAAAGGAAGTTGTGAGTTAGAATGAAACAAGAGTAATATTGTTGCTATTGAAGTATCATATAAAGACAAAAGTAGATAGCTGATCTTAGTTTTGAATGCCTGTCCTGCTCTTGATATACTATGGACACTCTGACCAGGACAACAAACATATTCATTGGCAGGAATCATACAGAGGTCAATTACAAGAGGCATCAGATATACTAAAGAAAATCAGACAAAACTAAGTGAGAGGTGAGTAGGGTTGCAAGAATATATTTCATATTTTATCCTTTTCTATGTAGAAGGAGGATACTTGATGAATATAAAAATATTTAGACTATACTTTGATTTGTGGTATTCATGTGAATAGCATCAAAAAACCTGCTGTGATTTTTACACATTCCTAGGCCTAAGCCAGTCAAAAGGAACTACCATCTGCTTATTGATTTCATATTGATTTCTTGGCCACAATGGCACATTGCTGGCTTATACTCAACTTGTTGTCTATCAGGTCTCTAAGGTCTCTCTCTACAGGGCTGCTTTCCATCAGGTCAGCCCCTAACCTGTACTACTGCATGGGGTTACTCCTCCCTAGGTACAGGACCCTACACTTGCCCTTGTTGAATTGCATTAGGTTCCTTACCTCCCAACTCTCTATCTTGTCCATGTCTCACTCTATGGCACCACAGCCTTCTAATGTGTCAGCCAATACTACCACTTTTGTGGTACACTCTATCCCCTCAACCATGTTGTTGATGAATAAATTGAACATGATTGGACCGTACTGCTGTCTCCTGGAGAACACCACTAGTTACACGCCTCCAAGTGGACTCTGCACCACTGATCACAATCCTCTAAGATCTGCCATTCAGCTAGTTCTCAATCCACTTCACTGTTCTCTCATTTAACCCACATTTCCTAAGCTTACCTAAGAGAATGCTATTGGAGACAGCATGAAAAGCCTTGCTAAAGTCAAGGTAGACAATGTCCACTGCTCTCCCCTCATCCACCCAGCCAGTGTCTCAATCACAGAAGACTATCAGAATGATCACACATGATTTCCCATTGGTGAATCCATGCTGACCACTCCCAATGACCTTTTTTATTCTGCACACTTAGAAATGACATCCAGGATGAGCTGTTCCATCAACATTCCAGGTATGAAGTTGACGCTGACCAACCTGTAGTTTCCTCAGTCCTCTTCCTTGTCCTTATTAAGATTGGCATGACATTGGCTTTCCCCCAGCCCTCAGGCACCTCGCCTGTTCTCCATGACCTTTCAAAGATGACAGAGAGAGGCTTTACAATAACATCTGCCAGCTCTCTTAGCACTTGCAGTTGCATTCCATCAGGACCTGTGGATTTGTGGGTCTCAAGTTTGCATAAATTATCTCTATCTCAGTCTTCCTTGATTGAGGAAGGGTCTTCCTTACTCCAAGATCTCTCTCCTACCTCCAGGGTCTGGGATTCCTGAGGGCCGGTCTTAACAATATAGGCTGAAGCAAAGAAGGCATTCAGTAATTTTGCCTTCTTTGCATCCTTCATCACCAGGACACCCATTTCATTCTGCAGTGAGCCCACAGTTTCCCTAGTCTTACTTTTACTGCTGATGTACTTGAAGAAGCCGTTCTTATTGCCCTTGACGTCCCTTACCAGGTTTAATTCCAAGCAGACCTTAGCCTTCCTTATTGCATCTTTGTATATTCTGACAGTGCTCTTATACTTCTTCCAAGTGACCAGTCCTTTTTTCCACATTCTATAAACTTCCTTCTTACATCTGAGTTTTTCCAGAAGCTTCCTGTTAATCCACTTGATTTCTTGCTCCTAGGGATACACCAATCTTGAGCTTGGAGGAAATGGTTCGTAAATATTAGCCAGCTCTGTTGCACTCCCCTTCCTTCTAGAACCTTAGCCCATGGAATTCCTTAAAGTAGGTCTTTGAAAGTCAGTACTCCTACAGTTCAGGGTTGTAATTCTACTTTTTGCCCTGCTTCTTCCATGTAGGATCCTGAACTCCACCATCTCATAGTCACTGCAGCCAAGGTTAACCCAACCAGACCTTTGTTTGTCAGCTCTAAATCCAGCAGAGCACCTCTCCTCACTGGTTTCTCCACCATGTGTGCTAAGAAGTTATCATCAGTGCTCTGCAGAAATCTCCAGGGCTGTGTGTGCCTGGCTGTGTTATCTTTCCAACAAATTTCACTGAATTTCACTGAATTTTTAGAGTTGGAAGGGACCATAGAGAGCATCCAGTCCAACTCCCCTGCTGAAACGAGATTTCCAGAGCTAGAGCATGTCACTCAGGACTGCATCCAGGCGGGTCTTGAAAATCTCCAAAGAAGGGGACTCCACCTCCCTGGGCACCCTGTTCCAGGGCTCTGTTACCCTCACTGTAAAGAAGTTTTTTCTCATATTTGAGTGG
>BJBW01000519.1:0-17071 GCA_004320125.1 Scolopax mira | reverse complement strand
CTTCTCTTCTCCAGACTAAAGAGTCACAGCTCTCTCAGCCTTTCTGATGTCAGGGTAGTTGAAGTCGCCCGTGAGAACTAGGGCCTGTGATTGTGAGGCTATTGGCAGCTGTCTGTAGAAGGCCTCATAGACTTATTCTTCCTGATCTGGTGGTCTGTAGTAAACACCCACAACAGTGTCTCCCATATTAGCTTCCCCCTTACCATAAGCTCTCAATATGTCTTTGTTTACCCCTAGAGCTTACTCCATTCCAGTTGCTCTTTCACGTATAGAGCAACTGCACCACCATGCCCTGCTGGCCTGTCTTTCCTAAAAACATCCTAGCCATCCATAATAGCATTCCAGTCATGTGAGCTATCTCACCATGTCTCCATAATGGCAATGAGATCATGGCCCTGTGACCACACACAGATCTCTGGTTCCTCCTGTTTATTCTCCATGCTGCATGTGTTGGTGTACAGGAATTTCAGAGAGGCAGTAAAGCATAAGGGTTTCCCTAAAGGGGAGCAAGAGTTTCCACCACAACCATTCACAGTCTTGAGGTCTTTTCCTGGATCTCCTCTTGGGAGTCAGCTGAGGAACACTTGTCACTGCTCTGGTTGGCCTGGCTTATTCCCCCAGCTGGCTAAACAGGTGTGAGCTTTGCCACCCTGGACCCCAGCCCCAAGTCCTACAGTTTAAAGCCCACCTCACCAAGTTGGCAGACCTGCTGCCAAAAATTCCCTGTTTCTTCTGGACATGTGGATCCCATCCATCTCTAACAGGCCAAAATCATCAGAGAATGTGCCATTGTTGTAAAAGTCAAAAATCTTCTCAATAGCACCAGCCATATAGCCAGGAGTTGATGTGCATTATCCACACATTTCTGTCTGCTGATCATTTGCACCCCCAGGGCTTTACAGTCTTCCTTAATTCTGCCCAGATTCTGCCTTGCAGTATCATTCATGCCCACATGTAACAGTAACAGTGGGCAATAGCCTGTGTTCTTGACAAGTTCTGTCACAAAATACAGATACATTTTGTAGGTAGAGTATTACGAAAAAAGTTAAACCCAGAGAAATTCTGCACTCTCGGCTTAAGTTTCTGGAAATGAGAGTCTGCAGTAGAAAAGTTCATATGCTGCACAAGGTGCTGTTAGGTCAGTTGAGACTGACTGATCTCAATTGATTTGTCTCAAAGCCTATTAAATTGTCTCCTGCTTGTGCTGCTTTTAGAAATAATGTCAATTTTAAGTCAGCCTGAATGTGGGATTTTCTTTCTTCTCTGTAAATAGAATATATATGCTGTGAAAGAAATGTGTTCATTCTGTATTATGCTTGCCATTAAAGTACATCTTTCTTTTTTATTACTTTGTTTATCTTTAAAGGGCAATAAGCTTCCCCTCACTTTCATACTTCCCTGTCCATAAACACATCAATGAACAGAGGTTCAGCAGGATAAGTTTTGGTAGCCATGATCTTTATCTTTGAATTCTGTTTCTGGCATAAGTGGATAGCCAATAGAAGGATAAGAAATATAGCCTATATATATGGTAATATCTTTGGTGAAAAGTGACCAGCAAGGTGGTCAGTGAAAAATAGGGAAATGATGCCTGTGTTTTGTTCAGTCCTTATTCAGTTACAGTCTAATGCATTTGTTTGGAGGAAAAGATGCTGCAGCCTCTCGAAGGCTCCTTGTGTTTCTCTGGAAGGCAATTAACTACTGCTGTCAGACTTGAGTGCCCAGAAGAGCCAGTGCAGTGGTATTTTATTAATGATGCTCTGCGGTAAAATCTGTAACAAATTGCGATGTTTCATTAAACACAAAATCTTCTTGGTTGCTAAGGGAGCATGTTTTTTTAGTAAGCTGGTACTGCAGGTAACCATTGAATGTCCCTTCAATTTTGGTGTAACAGATGTGAATATATAAAAATATTTATTTAGAAATATAAATACATAATATTCTTTAAATGCTTGTAAAAGTTGGATTGTAAAAGCTGGCCATTCATCTTTCATACTGCACAATCAGGAGGTCTCCAGGATTCAACTTTGCATAAATGTATGTGTGTTGAGTGTTATTGTATTATTGCTCAATGTTTTCCTCCCAAAGGAAATTTGGGTTCCTGGACCTCTTTCACCTTCCTTACTACACGAAACCAGACCATACCAGGCCATTCCAATGCAGACTTCACTATCCTAGAAAAAAGTGATATCTTTTACTTCTCTTCATTACTTGGATCCAGTAGAATCTATCAAATTAACAAGAAAGAGTATTTCATATTCTACTGAGAAAAATTCTGAAGGCTAAGGAAACTAACCACGTTGCAATCTTCCATTGCAGTACCAGGTAGTATTTACTAAGAAATTTGGTTTAAATACACCAAAAGCATCAAGGACTCCTCCTGTAAATGTTGGACAAATATTAGGCATAATATCTATACCTTGTTTGATTGTGAGAATATATAGTACTTGATTAGAAAGTTTTGTATGATCTAGACTCTAAACAATTAATTCCTGTGTCCAGGTGCTGTGACACTGTTGAAGTACCACTCTTCATTGCTAGAGAAGTCAAGATTTGGGAGAACAGTTAGGTTTAAATCTCTGAGCATACCAAACTGCCCAATTGCATGGGACTTTTCCAAAATGCAGTTGGAAACGATAGATAATTTCATGCTGGCTTTCCTTCTCAGAAAATGCTAGGCTGCATAATCTTTTGAGGTTCCTTCCATCGTGTACTGATCTGACTCTATGATTCTTTGACTTGTCTCCAGGTGCTCTGTGTGTGTATTGGAGAAGGAGGAAGCAAGTGTGAGTCAGGCATTTAGGAAACATGTGGAAGAGTAGCTACACAGGCCGATATAGACAGCCTAAGGTTCATCCAAAAAGTTAATCTCTAAAACTCAGTAGGTGGATTATGATGAAATCTGGTGTGTGTTTCTTACGGACTCCTCTGAAAAATTACATTGGAATACCATAGCAAGATCATCAGCTTATAGTATGCAAATTCTGGTTTAGCAATATGAGTTTGTTGTAATAAAATTTAGTATTTTGCCTCTTTTATGAATAGTCATGGCTTCTAATGATTTTCCCTTGAGAAATGGAGAGAGCTCAACACATTACTGATGCATATAAAAAGTCATTGGATGATAATTATATACCTATAATTTAAACTGCTTTTAGTAATGATGTATTTTTTCTGGCAATTAAGAGAAGGAACAACTTTTTTTTTTCTTATTGCTTTTTCTTTAAAGAATGCAATTGAGTTGTACCACTGAATTTATAGACATTTTTATGTGCTTACCAGCCTTGTTCGATCAGAATGAGAAAGTTTTAACATTTTGTAGGATCAAGTCTGTAAGTGTTAACACATAGCTTCTAAGAACAAATTATGCAGAGAATGTGCTCTCATCAAATACTGGGATGCAAGCAACAAACATGAATGCCACACCTTTTCAGAACCTTGTAAGCATCAGTGCTGTTATATAGTTGTTATTTCCAAAATTTATTGCAAATGTTCAAATATTTTTATATATTTTCAATAAATATGTCAGTGCAAAATGGGAATGATTTTGTATGATGAAGCACAGACTGTAGCTCTATTTTTATAACTGCTTCTTTCACTAGTGTTTCCTATTGGAACAGTTTCAAAAGTCTTGTGAATCCAGTGGATTCAGTGTAAATGATTAACATCGCTTAAATGTCTTAATAATTTTTAAAACCTCAGCATTCTTTTTTTTCTTCATTATTAATCCTGACTAAAGGCTGCATATTCATTTGTATTTTACAATAAGAAGACAATCTTCGGAATTCCTAGAAAGAACAGATTTTACAATATGAATTAAAAGGGAACGTAGTGCAGAGAACTAGTGGGGGGCCAAAAATAATATGAGAAATGCACTGAGGTTGTCACCACATCTGGGAACAATCTAATTATCAAATTTAACATGATGTCATGCTAACTATATGCTCAGCGTGTTCTCTTTACTGCAGGGATATTACATCATCAGAGAAGGAAGCCACTGAGGACTGTTTAGGTCACCTAAAAATGTCAGCTTAAATCTTTCTTACTTTTTATTGGGGGTGGGGGGAAGGGCTTGCTAGCTTGCTTGCTTGCTTGCTTCCTTCCTTCCTTCCTTCCTCTCTCCCTTGCTTTCTTTTCCTTTTCTTTCTTAAACATGCTAAATTAAAAGTTCCATGATCTGCGCAACTAAATAATAGATACAAAAATTAATTCTGCTTATTTCTGAAATCACAAATAAGAGTAATATGAGAATGATACAAGAACAGATTCATAGGAATCAAGAGCTGGAGGATCACAATAACCCACCATATGACCTGCTACTGTATCTCCTGCATTAAGTAGAAACTCTACTGTTTTTCTATCAACTGTTATAAATGTATTAGTTTTCTTCAAATCCTTTTTTCTTTAAAGATTGGCAGAAGATAGATTGTTATCTCATTTCAGTAATGTGATATATAGAACATTATGTGATAAATTCATCCTTGTCAGTTTTAATCTAAAACTTGTCATGTTGGGACATTCATGGGATGAATTTGTCTCAACCATGGCTTCATAATGTTTTAACAGAATCTACCTAGCACTGTCCAGGTAAACATTACGATAATGAGGATTTCCACTAGAAAAATGAGTTTCTATTACACTACCCATCATCGTAATTACAACCTTGATAACAAAGTGTTGATTTTATAGTCAATTGTATAGTTTGCCCTTGAGGACCTGGACCTATCTGCAGTATATTGTTGAGACCTAGACAACACATGGATTGTAAATCCATTGTCATTAAAAAGGACAACCTCCCATACAATATGTCACCTAGGAAAAAGATTATTTTATTGTGTTTAAATTCATAGCTCATTAATCACAAATTCATCCTTCTTCTCTTTATCAAAGAGATTCAGGGGACTCTGAGTTAAGACCATTGTGCCTTTGGTAGTGTTTGTTGTACAAAGCCAAAGTAGTCTGACTTCCTCTTTGGATTTCTGCTGGATAACACTGGTTGTGCACATTGAGATGAGGAATCATTCCAAATCAACATGTACCAGTAGGAACTAAAAAAAATTCTTGCTTGTTCTTTTAAAGTTCTAATTTTGTGCAACTCCTGCAAGTGGTATGATTTACCTATGTTATGACTTGCCTCTGACATGAAGTGGTTTTGTTAATTTTCCCAAGCAATAATTTTAAAAGTTAGTACTATTATCTCTGCATTATTTCTGCAAATATTGAGCTTCCAGGTGGCTTTATTCATTGTAAAAAAATGTAAAGTATTTCATTATTTGCTTTTTGCTGACTGGGGTTTTTGTTTGGGATTTTTTTTGGATTTTTTTTTTTACAGTAAGAAAACTTTAAAGTGTTTTCTTATGGAGAAAGGAAGGATACAGATATAAGCAATATTGAAGAAATATATTACTTGGAATGCAAGTAACTGCAGTCTGATAATCAGAAAACCTTGACAGTAAGAACTTTATCTGAGCAGAGAATATTCTAGTCCAGGTTCCTTTGTCTACAAGGAACACTACTACAATACCAGTAGTTTTCTTTTGATGATAATAAAGGGTAACTACATAAACTTGTTGAATTTCTGCATGTATTTGGAAAAGTAAATGAGAATTGACTATAAAAGCCTTGAAATAAATATTCAGTGCAATTTTCATGTAAGTCCTAAACAAATTTGCTTACAAGTGGATACTAGCCTGTGAAACAGATCTGAAATACAGAATTTGAGCAAACATGATTTTCTGCTGGAATTCAAATTGTTTCTACAGATAGATAGGACAGGGTCCTGAGCCCACCGGGCTTTGTAGTGATGGTTCTTCATATATTGACAATACACCTCTCATAATAATATATTGATTTATTTCCTTTCACTATAAAAAAAAAAAAGTAGGAAATTGTGTTTCTAATAAATGTACAGAAGGAGCACTGTTTCCATGTAAACTCACAAAGTCAGTCAATAGTGAAGGTGACTTGACAATTAGACACTGGTAAGTTTCATCCAAAACTACAAAGTCTGAAGAAATTACAGATGGGAACAGCACATGGTAAGACTATATCTATATATACCATATATACTGTGGTGTTCCATTCAGACTCATTTCAAAATACAAGCAACAGAGCTGATGTCCAAGACAAACAGTTCAAAGAAAGTTGGTGGAGGCAAAGTGTAATGGACATTCCACTACTATTGTATTATGTCAATCTTCATGAATAAAAGCAAATTTGCAATGATAGACTAGATGAGACATAGTTTTCCTATCTAGTAGAGACTTAACTGGACACTAACAGTTGAGTAGCTGAAAGAAAGACAGTTAATCTAAAAATCGTATCAATTACAAAAGAAAAGGTTAATTTTAATTACTTGAGCAATTACTCTTTGGACTTGAGCTTTACTTGAGCAATCATTACTCTTTGGACTAGTTCTAAAAAGTGGAAGTAACTAGTTTAACAGAAAGTGAAATAAAAGTCCATAGATCAGATCATGAGAACAGTAAAAAGAAAATTTCATTGGAAAAGCCAGCACTAAAGGATCACAAATTAGGGATTTGTTTGATTATTTCATGGCATTTAAAGAAATTCTGTTGTGAGTGTGGTTGCTGTGGATTAAGTTGATATAACTTATTTGAATATCATCTCCAGTGTGATATTTCTTTAAAGAGCCATGAAAATGAAAATGCTTAAAACTAAATCACAAAGTGACAAATCTATCTGTTTGTGATTTCGGAACTGTTTATTTAGAACTATAATTCTCTAGTAACAAAGTCTTAAGTAGGAAATTATAGTAACTTCAGAAACTCTGACTTTTAAGTGTAATATAAATTGATAAATCTCTATATTAAATTCTATTAATATATACATATTTGAGATGCATTAAATATTTATGTTAAATGGACTTCCAAAAGATTAAAAATTAACTTCTACCACTTTAGATCTTTTTAACAGAATCTTTCAGAGAAAATATGGACTTTTTTTTCATTACATTTATATTATCTTGAGATAAAAGCAGTTTTTAAAGTCTCTCAGAAATATTGAAATACCAAAGACTTTCTTTTGAAATTACTTTTCCTTTCAAGTGTTTTATATGAACATGGCAGCAATGTGTGTTTCTTGGGTGGATATATATGACTGCCAGTATCTGTTATTTGTACTTTATTTGATAAAATGCACTTTAAAACATATAGGCTGCATTACATTCCTTAAAACTCTTCATACCATTTATGCAATGTAGGAAAGACATAAGGACATGAATTCCATCTCTGCTCACTTTAGTACCCATGATACTGCTACACTGAGGAACAAAAGTGACTTCCAAGTGAATAGAAGTCAGTTTAAAAGGTTCAAAAATACTGCTTATTCTTTTCTGCCATGCTGGTGTGGCCTGCTGTCATGGTATTATCTTTTCTATTGAATTTCAGAAGTAGCACAGTTGCTGTTAAAAACTGCAACTACTTTGTTTCCTGTTCATCTTTCAGTAAAAGTATGTGATATATGATGCATGTTCTTTCAAAAGTGCACTCTATCACTATATAAATAGAGTTAATACTTATGAGACTAGCCGGCCTTAATCCCATCACTGCACCTCCTCTTGCAACAGGCTACACAGGAGACATTCCTAGATAGTGTGTCATCCAAGGCTGTCTTGTCATATAAGAGCATCAATTAGCTGCAACACAGATACTGTTATACCGTTTTGCAAATCAATGAACTGGGCCACAACGTAGTGACATAATGTGCCAAAGGTCCTGTGTGAGTGGTAAATGGCAGAACTGAAAACAAAATTCCAGGTTCCAGTGCTAAAAACCAAGTTACTTAGAGAACGATCTTTCTGGTAGAGAACAGTATAACTAACTTATGTGATATTTATAAAAAAGTAAAGATGCTTGGTTGCCTCAAATTATTTGCACTTCAGTTCTACCCTGTGACATTCACTTGTGTACATACATACATACATACATATATATATATATATGCATATTACATATGCATATTCCATATATGTGTGTGTTTTTGTGTATTTCCTTCATGGGAGAACTGTGTTTATTACACTTACATTTGCCATGGATATATGGTTTGGAAATAAGTAAGACTAGATTTAAGGAGTGACTGCCATATAATAAATCGCCCACAGAAATGTGGGTGTTCTCCAAGATGCTGCATTTTCATAATGATCAGAGGATTGATTTGCATTGATTTAGCATTTGTTGTTTCATTTTGTGGTGTAAAAATTGAAATTAAACCTGTTAGAACTGGATAAAACTTCAGTTTGCTGATAATTAAAAATTTCATTCAGAAGTGGAAATAAAAATAGTCTGTGAATACATTAGTGTATCTGGGAACTACCGTCTTTCTTGACTTAAGTTCAATCAATTCCTGTCATTTTCATTTTTCCTCTTTTTGATCCATTTGTTGTCTGTTCATTGTTGTCTGGATAGATGGATTATTCACAATTTTACATTGAAATCATATCGCTTTAGAATTCTGAAAGGTCTCTATGTGCATTGGATCACATTTCTTCTGCACATTCTCTGGTTTTAGCATCCTGTATCTTTAAGGACTTTCAATAAATACAGAGTTTGTGACTTGACTTCACTTGTGACCAGCAACATTTTCTGCATGTTAATTTTCTCTTACTGGTTTCGTTCTTTTTGTTTGTTTGTTAGTTCTTTTTTTAAAATTTATTTAATTGATACTATTTCTGTGAATTCTTCACTTTGTTAGCATCACTTGGGGAAGGCATGTTATTTACCGTATCTGAATGGTAGTGTTTTTCTGAAGAAGGTTTAGCACAAATAGAAAGAATTATCTAAGTTTTCAGTCTTTATACAGAAGGTCATGAAATCCTAGAACAGAAATGATACAGGTAATGTCAATATTTACTTTTGCACTCATAGCATTATGAGATGTGAAAGTAGTGTCAGGGACGGCAGCCTCAAGAAAGTTATAGGAAGGGTTTGCCTGGTAATAGATTATCTGTCCACACTCATATACTGATATATATGGATGCAGTGCTCTATTTTATTTAACTGTTTCAAGTGCTTGAAGCAGGTAGGTGAGGAGTTAATTTTTCAGAGTGTCCTTGTAGATTATTGGTACTTATTTTAATGTAGTTCTAGAAAGTAATATACTATAAATTTTCCCCACAGGTTAAAAAGCCCACAAAGGTGGTGTAGGTTAGTGGTTTTCTTGTTTTGTGTTTTTTGTGTTTTTTCCCAATTTTCGGAACAATAGTAGTTTGGTGATGGCCTGAGTCTATTTTAGAAGAGAATGTTATAGAGTCAATCTTTATGGGCTAATATATTTCCTGTTGTCATGTTTTTCAAAGGGTCCACAGAGTGCTATTTAATACCTGCATTCACATTCTTGTATAGTTTGTGTTGCTAGCTGGGCAATTATTTTGAGTAATTTTGCAGATTTTAAAGGCTTCTTTGGCAGTGCTTGTCTCACTTCTTAGCAAAGTGTGCCTTAAAAGAGATTACCCATACGCCAAGCTTCCTAATTAAGACCATATTCATCTTATGGTTTGAATAATCATAGTTGGGTTTGGCAATAAAAGTACTATGTTAGATACTAGGATGTTATAGACTTTGAGTTAAGCTTCTACAGTTGGTTTTCTCTTTCTAGGGGAGAAAATAATTAACAAAAAGCATGTTTTTTCTTTTTTTTTTTTACTCACGCTTTTTCTCTGTGTCTGCTATCAGTGTCCTTTCTAATGTCAACCTCCACCAACACCCAGATGCTGGCATCTTCCACTTACTTTAGCCTTGCAACATTTCATTATCACTGTCTACCTGGAGAATTGAAATCAGCTCTAAAAAGGAAATACAGTGAGCTCCATAGCTTTAACTATAAATAGATGCACCTCCAATACACTATAATGTTTAGTAACTGTAAATTAATGGATTAATACTGATCTGCGCTAGATAGGATTCTGGCCCCTACAAGATGTCTTAAAAGGAGGCGTGCTTGGAAATGTATACCTGTAGCTCTAACAGTGCCATTTTGCTGAGATTATTTCTTGAATATCACAGTATGTTTTGATGACAAGTATAAAACATCCTACCATGAGTCAAATTGGCTAGTAGATCACATGGCTTGAGTGGGTTTAGAACGGAGGACTTTTGCTAACAAGAATTTTAGAGTGGTTGGCCTGTTAGATCCTGCTACTGTTCTCAGTAATTCCCTGGTTTATTGAAGAATCAATATCTTTTCCCAAGTACTGAAAGTGACTGAGTGCCTAACTAAAGGCTATAAATGGCACCGTAATTTCATTGGACCTTGCTCACTATTCACATAGTAATCACCATGTTCCTTTTTACCACTTTCTGCCAACCCTAATTTCCAGGGATGCATAGATTCATTGTTACTGGTACATACTATATAGATATCCTTGTATGTACTTTAATGAAAAAACAAATGATAGATTTTCTCATTCAATGTGTGAATGCTAGTGTGAATGAAATCTCTTCAAGTGCACATACCCTTTGTATAGAACCTCTTTCCCAAAATGATGTTTCTGCCATTCTTCAGTCTGTAGCTATGTGTAATGAAACAGGGGACACATTCTTTTTTTCTGCTTCTCCAGCATAAATTGTAACTTTGTGATAGTCTTCTTATGGATTTAGCTGTTACAGAACTTGAGACAAGTAAGGGAAACTATGGCTAATCAGTTTGTTTCAAGAATTGATCTGCAAAAGCCTTTCTCAGATCATTGATAGTTAAGCGTGGAAGTTTTTAAGTTGGAAGTGAGTGTCTGTCTGTGATTTACTGTTCATCAGACTGACTATAAGCCTGATGAACTAAGTCAAGCAAAAATATCTAGAGCACTGGAGTTCTCTCGTCTGTCCTATCAAGGTGCATACTTCTAGTCTTCCTTCTTCACTTCTTGTCAAGCAACCAAATGTCTTCAGTCCTTTGCATATAGATGAAGTTCTACATCTTCTTTGCAGCCCAGCTGGGTAGGAGCATGTGAATTACCATACAGTAGTTCAAAATGTTTTAAATGAGTTATGTCCAAAAAGAACTTTTCAAGGATGTCAGTATACTCAAACTGAATTGGTCAACACAGAGGTGTCAGCTAGAAACTCACAGTTTTCTGGAAGAAAAATTAGTACAAATTCTGTTTATGTTAATTCTGTTCCCATTTATATTTACTGTTTTCCTTGTAACATTTACATTTTACTTCCTATTTCTTTTTGAACTCTGGCTAGTGATCCCTTCCAATTTGCTAATCTAGGAAGCATTTTTCCAGTTAGTTCAAGATAAGATTTCTTCTTTTCTTCTATACTGTGTAGAACAGAATAAAGGATCATATCTAGCATGAGGAATCAACCTCAATTGAAAACTTAGGGGGTTTCTTTTCTGCCTAGTTAATGAGTCTTACTCATTAACTTACATGCAAATCCTTACTTTAGTTATGTATATTGTACCCTATTTAAATTTCTGTCACAGGGAACTTTGTCATTTACACCTAACTTTGGATTTAAGGATCTTTCCTGGCCATAAATAGGGTGTTTCCATCAGGCAGGAAAGCACTGAAAATTAAATACAAATAAGGAAAATAAAATTTTAAAAAAGAAGTGTTAGTGTGAATAAACAGTTATCAGTGATTGTCTTTTCATTCATTTAAATCAAATTTGAATCAAGCTTGAATCAAGGTAACTTATAACCTTACAGTGTGCATATTGTCATATCATATGTACCTTGCTGTATTTTTTTTTCAGTGACGATCTCAGATTTCTGTGATTACTTACTGGCGTTGGTTTTGGAGCCACCAAATGCCTACTTCTTGTAATGTGACAATCAGAACTAAAATAGATGCCTTACGAATCTTTATTCCTTGAAATTTCAGGAAATTTGCAGATGCAGAAAGTTTAGATGAGGATAAGTAAACTGAATATAAGCATCCTAGACTTCAATACGGGTTGAAATTAAGTATTTCACCCTTTAATAGTTTGACTACTAATAGATTCATAATTTGATAGTCTTTCTTTCACCAATATTTTAAACCATTCTGTACTTTCTTTTGAAAGTACAACTAGTGAGAAGAAAATTTCTCTACATGTAACACCTCTCCTGTGAAGAATGATTGAGAAAATTGGCCTTATGCAGCCTGGAGAAAAGAAGGGTCCAATGAGACCTTATTGTGGCCTTTCAATATATAAGGGGGACCTACAAATAGAGTGAAAAAGACTTTTTAACAAGGTCTCTAGTGACAGGACAAGGAGTAATGTTTTTAAACAGAAAAAGTGTAGATTTAGATAGGACATAAAGAAGAAAATTTTTACCAGAGAAATTGTGTGTGCCTCATCTTTGGAAGTGTTCAAGGTCAGGTTGAATGGGGCATTAAGCAACCTGATCCAGTGTAAGATTTCCCTGCCCATGGCAAAGGATAATATTCAAATGTCCCTTTCAATCCAAACCATGCTATCATTCTATAAGAAGAATGCTCCTCAAGAAACGCCTTTAAAAGGTATTATCTCCAAAACAAACTAAAAAAACCCACACAAACCCACAACCAACCAGGTGACCAACCAAAACAAAAAACACCACACAATTGCTAGAGAATGCCTTAATTAGGATATTGATTAATCTAGGAAATACCTCCTTTACTCTCCCCTTTATTCTTGAACTGAAAACAAAGAGTAATTTAGACTTTGGTATATCTCTTTTGTGTTGTTGTTTCTAGAAAATAGCTGTCAGTTTCAGGGAGACATCTCTCAACTATATTAATATTAATGGAAATAGAGCTGGCTTTCCATGAATTGCAATAATAGTCTGCCTTTATCTCATTGAGAACTATTAAATTACTTGTACTTAAATCCTTTGCATTTTGTAATTCATGTCTGCAAGATGCTTAAGGTCGTCCCTCATCTTCAGGCTTGATGGCAGTTATTGCACAGATGCACAGAGCATGAAGACAGACAAATCATCCATAATTGCAGCAGTATCATAAGCAAGTTCTCTTTATCTATCTATCTTCCTCATGCAGGTATGCAAAATAGCAATCTAGGGTAAAGATAGGTAAGCATAACAGACCCTCCCTCAAAATAATCTTAGGCATGGTTCTTCTTAATTTCTTTCTATGAAGGACACACAGTTTCCCAGATAGGTCAAAATGTAGGCAAAGATTCTTCTTCCTCATGAGCCAGACGAGCTCCTCTTTCAAGGAGGATGGCAACTTAAGTCCTCTGCTGTGTGGGATGGGAGGTATAGGAAATGCACCAATTTATCTTGTTTGCTGTACTGATCACATAAGCAACACAGTCCTGTAAGCCAAGTTTAGTGCTCAGTACATGGTGTCCATGCTTGCAATACATAAAACCATTTCCGTTTCTGTGCAGAAGCAATGAGATTTTTTGGCTTTATGTAGTCAGATAACTTTATAAAATAGGTTTATTTATCACCATCCCCCTTTAGCTCTTACTACAAATATTAATAATTAAATTATAGAATCATAGAATTGTTTGAGTTCGAAGGGACTTTAAAGATCATCAAGTTCCAAGTCCCCTGCCATGGGCAGGGACATCTGCCACTAGAGCAGGTTGCCCAAAGCCCCATCCAGACTGGCCTTCCAGCCATGGGACATCCATGACTTTCCTGGGCAACTTGTTCCAGTGCCTCACCACTCTCACAGCAAAGAACTTCTTTCTGTTGTCTAATCTAAATCTCCCCTCTTCCAATTAAAAACCATAGCCCTTTTCCTGTCACTATACTTCCTCATAAACAGTTCCTTTCTGGCTCTTCTGTAGGCTCCCTTCAGATATTGAAGGCTGTTATAAGGTCTCCCCAGAGCCTTCTTTTCTCCAGGTTGAAAAACCCCAGCTTTCTCAGCCTGTCCTCATTGGAGAGGTGCTCCATCCCTCTGATCATCTTTGTGGCTCCCCTCAGGACCTGTTCCAACAGGTCCATGTCCTTCCTGTGTTGAGGACTCCAAAGCTGGACACAGCACTCCAGGTGGGGTCTCATGAATGCAGAGTAGAGGGGTAGAATCACATCCCGAGACCTGCTGACCACACTTCTCTTGATGCAGCCAGGACACGGTTGGCTCTCTGGACTGCCAGCGCACACTGCTGGCTCATGTTGAGCTTCTCATCCACAAGCACTCTCAAATCATAGAATCATAGAATCGTTTTGGTTGGAAAAGACCCCTGAGATCATCGAGTCCCACCATCTACTCTACTCTACAAACTCCTCCCGTACACCATATCCCCCAACACCACATCTAAATGACTCTTAAACATGTCCCGGGATGGTGACTCAACAACCTCCCTGGGCAGCCTATTCCAATACCCAACCACTCTTTCTGTGAAAAATTCTTTCCTAATGTTTAGTCTAAACCTACCCTGTTGGAGCTTGAAGCCATTACCTCTGGTTTTGGCCTGCGAGAAGAGACCAGCACCAACCTCTCTACAATGTCCTTTCAAGTTGTTGTAGAGAGTGATGAGGTCTCTCTTCAGTCTCCTCTTCCTCAAACTAAACATCCCCAGCTCCTTCAACCGCTCTTTGTTCTCCAGGTCCTTTACCAGCTTTGTTGCCCTCCTCTACACTTGCTCCAGCACCTCAATGTCTCTCTCTTGTATTGAGGTGTCCAGAACTGGACACTCCAGGTGTGGCCTCCCCAGTGCTGAGTACAGGAGGACAATCACCTCCCTCCGTCTGCTGGACACACTATTTCTAATACAAGGCAGCATGCCATTGGCTTTCTTGGCCACCTGGGCACACTGCCGGCTCATATTCAGCCTCTTGTCAATTAGAACCCCACAGTCTTTTTCTGCCAGGCAGCTTTCCAGCCACACTTCCCCAAGCCTGTAGCCCCAAGACCCAAGCCAAGTGCAGGATCTGGCACTTGGCCTTGTTGGAGTTCATACTAGTAATGTTAGCCCAATGATCCAATCTATCTAAGTCTCTCTGTAGAGCTTCCCTATCCTCATGTGAATCACCACTCCTGCTTAACTTGTGTCATCTGTGAACTTTCTGATGATACACCCTATGTCCTTATCTAGATCACCATTAAAGATGTTAAACAGAAATGGTACCAACACTGAGTCCTGAGGCACACCACTTGTGATCAGCCGCCAGCTGGATTTAAATCCATTGAGCACCACTCTTTGGTACCTTCCAGCCAGCCAGTGCTTAATCCAGCAGATCATATGCTCATTCAGGCCATGCACAGCCAATTTTTCTACAAGAATTCTATGGGGAACAGTGTCAAATGCTTTTTGAAAGTCCAGGTATACAATATCCACAGCAAGTCCTTCTCCTCAGGGCTAATAAAAGCTAATAGAAAAAAAGAAATCCATGTTAGCAAGCTTATTAAATGAAGAAAATGAGAATTTATCTGCAGAGTCAAAACACAGCACCCCATGAACAAAGAGCAAAGGTAAACTGATCTGCAAATCTTCTGCCAGCCTCTTCCTCCAGGGGTAGCAGAAGCTCTAGGGACCACATTTTCAAAGGCTGTATTTGTGAAAGAAAGAGGAAAGTCTCAGGAGGAGACAGGGAGGAGAAAGAGGATATTTGTTTTCAAAACCATTTAAATGCCTACCCTCTATTGAAATAAAGGCAGATACTTAAGGGGGGGGTTTTGACATCTATATAAGTGTCTTTCTGAACCTCTAGGTTTCCAAAGGCTTTAATGTATCTGGCTTGTACATGCCAATGGCACGTAAATGCCCTTGGCTTACAAATGCCACTAGTTTATGAGCTTGGACTTTTTTTTCCTCATGAATGTATCCCCATGTTCAGAATATTGTAGGCTCCCTTACATTTATTATGCAGATATAATCCAAGTCAAGATTTATAACCACCATTTTTAGCCAACTGAGAATTGTTAATGCAGTCACTACTCCATTCCCTATGTTCAGGTATCATAACAACTTTAATCCAAGTTAATAAAACTTCTCATTTGTAGTAATGAGGCTAGTAGACTTTTCCCATAATATTAAAGGATTTAAAACAAATAGGAAAATATGTATAACTGAATCCTCCTGGTACTTTAAGCCACTAGAAGCCAATTACCTGAGGTGTTTTGATGTTCTTCTCAAAACCTGCATTTAACTATAAATATTGCATTACAGTTTAATAGGACTTCAAAAGCAAACATGAAAAACATAGTCCAAGAAAGGGTTCAGGATCCACATAGGTTCTTGGATACTTCTTTTTCTTCTTTCTTTTCTTTTTTTAAAGAATTCTATAGGAAGTCAAATATTACTTCATTTGCATGTGTGTCCCATGCTAGTACTCAACAAGTCTCTTAATCTGTACTGATCTGCAGAATTTCTGTGGGTCTTCTGTATTTTTGTCAGACTGTCTTTGTATGGAAGCGTATTGGGAAAACAAGGTGAGGTAAAGCTATAAATAGTACTGAATTCTTCCACCTAGTAAGTGGGGAAAGATTTTTACTTTGTCAGGAAACATGAGTGTGGAATTTAATGAGTAAGGCTAACATATATAACCCTTTTCTTTCCTGAAAGGTTTGTCAGGCATTGGAATGGGCTGCCCAGGTTGAGGCACCATCCCTGGAGGTATTCAAGAGATGAGTTGACATGGTGCTCAGGGATATAGATTAGTAGTGAATTGGTGTTGTTTGAGGTGTGGTGTGGGGTTTGTGTGAGGGTTTTGTTTGTTTGTGTTTGGTTTTTTTTTTGTTTGTTTGTTTGTTTTTTCATTGGTTGGACTAGATGATCTTGAAAGGTCCCTTCCAACCTAGGTGATTCTGTGATTCACAGTCTGCTCCAAATGTCATACTTTGCTTACCCTGTGTTTATCACAATTTTGTCCTGGGGTTTGTGTCCCTCTAGCACAAATAATGAGTAAGAATAGTAGGCATGAGCAAGTTTTGGAAATCTATGTAGATGAGAAGAGTGATATTGAGATGATTACCTAGGTAGTGCCCTTCAACATCTTTATCAATGATCTGGACGAGGGGATCGAGTGCACCCTCAGCAAATTTGCAGACGACACCAAATTGGGTGGGAGTGTTGATCTGCTGGAGGGTAGAGAGGCTCTGCAGAGGGACCTAGACAGGCTGGCTGGATGGGCTGAGACCAATGGAATGAGGTTCAATAAGGCCAAGTGC
>BJBW01000518.1:74055-86780 GCA_004320125.1 Scolopax mira | reverse complement strand
GCTCCGAGGACAGGCTGAGGGAGCTGGGGGTGTTCAGCCTGGAGATGAGGAGGCTCCAGAAGACCTAACAGTGGCCTTCCAGTACCTGAGGGGGCTACAGGAAGGCTGGGGAGAGCCTGCAGTGACAGGACGAGGGGCAATGGGTTTAAACTGAAGAAAAGTAGACTTAGATTGGAGATGAGGAAGAAGTTCTTTCCAATGAGGGTGGTGGAGCCCTGGAACAGGTTGCCCAGGGAGGTGGTTGAGGCTCCTTCCCTGGAGACATTTAAGGAGAGGTTTGAGGAAGCCCTGGGCAACCTGGTCTAGTTGGGGGTGTCCCTGCTGACTGCGGGGGGGTGGGACTAGATGGCCTTTGGAGGTCCCTTCTGGACCAGATGATTCTATGGTGATGGATGAAGAGTTAAGGAGGGATGGGAATATAAACCAGAGAAATCAGTTTTTGCCATCCTGAACTTGAAAGCTGGGAGAAGTTCCACCCTGACAGATAAATACATAGCCAGGAAAAGCCATATATGCATAGGGCTGCTGAAGCTCAAACTAGAGATGATCCAAAAGTGATGAAATAATCTCTCTGAGTAGAGGTCCAGATGAGTCTACGCAGGAAGAGCCATTGCCATCTGGTTTGTACAGCACCTGGCGAGCTGGAGCCTCACCCATGGCACCTTATGGTTTTGACAGCATAGATGTTTGAGTTTAAATAAAAACAATCAGATCCATGTTATTATTCTAACAGTCAACAACAGAGTGAAAAGCATTCTTGCAAGATCTCCTCCACCCTGGTGAGATTTAATGCAGTTAATAACTTTATTCATTCCTTCATTTGTGTCTTACATAGCCCACCGTAGCTGGGCAATGCCAAAACCAAGTATCCTGTCAGAAAGGCAGTCATATAACTGAAATATAGACACAAAGTTTTGACTCCTGGGTACGTTTCTGGTGTGTCAGTGTCTGGCTCCTAAATGTTATCAGAATTTTTTTTTTTTTTGAGTTTTACCACAAGAGGTTATATCACTGTCAGCAGCAAACATCAACTAAGAAAAAATGACCTTTAAAAAACAAAAAGCCTTTAAGAGGTTAAGTTTACTGTGTGCTGCTGACACTGTGAAAAGTAACTAACCCATTGTAAAAATCACTCTGAAAAACAAAAGCCAGGCAAAAACATCTATTGGAATTATTCACTCAGCAAAAGCCAAACTGTTGAAAGGTGTTCCTCTACCAGGCTGATGCAGCTGCAAGTTTGCTCCATCATCAATAAAGGCTGAGGCAATCACCTTCCCAAACACCACCTTAATAGCATGAACTGCCTTTAATACTCAAAAATAGTGAAACAGCAGGAGGGCTCTCATTAAAATGGCACATTCCTCCTTAAAGCAGCCAGCCATTCAAGGCAATGGCTATTTGGCAGCATCTCCAACCAAAAATAAAATAAATCTGAAAACTTCCTAACTTTTGATGTTCACTGAGCATGAGATTTCATCTTGTATATGTGGGCTGTGACTTTCTCTAGTGATTTGCTTCTCGTTTATATTTGTTTTATGTCTCATTTACGTGGGAAAACAAATGTGTCCACTGCCTTTGTGGAAGTTTGAAAGCAGACAGTTTTATATGTTAGAGGGATTCGCGTCACTGGGTGATCACACAAAAATAGCAAGTAGACTACCAAAAGAAAAAAAAAGATGCTTTCTGTACAAACTCTCTAACTCCCTTCCTCCTTTTGGTCAGTGTTGATGGAAAATGCCTCCTGAAAATTTCAAGAGCTACAAGATGAATTACAAGATTACATCCACCCTTCTGTAAATCCATCATTATCAGATATCAGCACTAGAGTATCATTATCAGACATCAGAATGGTCACCCTTGCTCCATCGTGGCTGTTCTAATAAGAGGTGGGAGCAGAAAGAGCCCATCTATGTAACAGCCACTAGAAATGATGGAGCAGTCTCCAGACACAACTACTATAGAAAGCATGTTAAAATAAGAGGCATTTTTTTTTCCCAGCTGATTGAAAGGCATGCAAAGGTTAATGCTAAATCAACTCTCAGCAAATGCTATAGGTACAACTTACAAAAGTTAATTATGCCTCACCTCAATCTTTATGGAGAATCCAATTAACAGATGAAAAATTAAGAATTCAACATCCCGATTCTGCTCATACCAAAAGCTGTATCACAATGCAACTGCTTCCAAGGCACCAGAAACCTCCATATGAAAGGAATGGAATATTTTACTACAGCCACTAATACAAGGGTAGAGATCACCAAGTCTGGCTTCCATACTGGCAAAATTAGATGAAATCATAATAATATAAATAATAGATTTTTGCAGGGGCATAGAAGAAAAATATAATAACGTAAATAATTTGCTGTGAGTATATGCTGCAGCCTGTGTTCTATATGCCCTTGAGGGTGGAGTGAATAGAGAGAGACGTGATGATATTTTTACTATGAAAAAATTAGAGTAATCCAAACTGAAATAGGTTGTAAACTGCCTCAGAGAAATCACAGAGTACTGAATGACTGGCTGAAAAAAAAAAAAAAATCCCAGATGAAATATAAAGTGATACAGAAGGAGGGGGAAATAATGCATTTGTGATGCCAGGCTTTCTTAGCTACTACTAGTTGGAAAAGAGGTCTTGTTGTCATTGTAGAAATTTCTGAAAACATCAGTTCATCACTCAGCAGTAGCCAAACAGACAAACACAGGCCAATTGATTGTTAGGAAAAGAAGAGCACCAAAACCATAAAATACCTCTATGATTATATAGAAATCCCATGTATTTCTCACATCGTGAGTGTCGTGTACAATTTTGGTTACTTCCATTTCTGAGAAGATGGAGGAAAAAGCAAATAGAAGGGTATAATGGTGACTAGAGGTAAGGAATTTCTTCTGTGGATGCTGAGATTTAATCTCTTCATTTTTGAAAGATTCTCTCTGAGAGAGAATAGGTCAGAGATTTATTTATTAATATATACTTATTATTTTATAAACTCTCTATATATCATTATTGTTTTTATTTAAAACAAGATTGGTATGAAGAATGTGAGCAGAGAACTATGCACCTTTCATCACAGCACAAAGTAGAGAGACAATAAATTAAGTAGTTTGGAAGCAAATTTAAGAGAAAGAGTGGAAAATATTCTTCATATAATGTTTGCCAACTGTTGAACTCATTGGCAGAGGAAGTTTTGGAGGCAAGAGGTTAAATGGGCTCAGAAAAGTGATTAGTCAAATTGATGGAAGGAGGCTGTTAAACTCAATAACCATAATACGTCCTCCAATTCTAGAAGCCTATGAGCAGGGGCTAGAAGTTGTGGATATGACATATTCAGCCTGTTCTTGTCCTTTTCCTCTCATCATATGCTGCTGCTCTCTGTATCCTCCCTTTGACTATAGGCAGACCTTTAACTGAAACAATATGGATGCTCATAGGGGCCTCAATCTATATTTTAGCTAAGAACATGCCAATTTTTTTCACAGCTGAGAGTAGCCACGAATCCTGACTTCCATTTATTTGTCTTGGAAATCGTCTCTGTGGTTATTTCCACTTAAAGCAGGGTGAGTAGCTGGTGTCTAATTTTGTGTTGGTATTTCTTAGTGGTTTTAGGTTTTCTTGTTTGGTAGGGTTTTTGGTAGGTGCTAAGAGAAACAACCTTTCTAGAGAAAAATGAAATTTGTCCTTTTTTTCATCCCTCTAATCTCAGGCTGTGTTAAATAGGATACTGTGCTGCAAGGATTTTCAGGAATGGGAATTACACTATTCTGTAATTACTGCCTTTCTCCTCAGGTATCTGCCATTTCCACAACTCTGGTCAGTCATGGTTTAGGTTGATTTAGGTTTAAGCCAGTTTAGGTTATCAATATTTTTTGCTGTTAAAACCTTAAAGTTCCAGTTGACAGATATAAATCTATTTTACAGTGCCAAAGATAATCTTGCTATTGTTTTAGGATGGAGCTAAACAGATTCAAAGTTTTATTCTTTGCCACTTTTTTGTAGTTCATAATATAACTAGCATATCTGTTACTGGAGATACGAGGTATTGTAGATTTTGAGTTTAAAATGCTTTGAGGAACTGGTTTCCTTGGCTATCTCCAGTGGTGCCTGAGGGGTGCGTTTTCCCAGCAACAGTTTCCATGTAGGTCCATCCCTGCAGAGTGGAGGAGACCATAAAATCCTGAATCCCATCAAAATATGAAGCACTTTTCTGAAATGGAGGAAGAGGTTCAAAACTGGAGTCCCAAGCCAAAACTCATTTCAGGGTATTGAAAGAAAAAAGAAGAAAAAAAAGAAAGCCGTAGCATAAAATAAACTTTAGCATTTACTTTGTTCACTTTTGTACTGGACTCGGTGTGAATAATGGGAATTTGTCCTTAGAGACTACTTGTAGCACCCAGGAATGCGAGAGAGACCATTTAGGTCTCCACAAAACTTATACTCCAGTGGTGGAATTCTATATTCTTATGCAAGCTAGTTTCCTACTGGAGCCGGTAGGAATTTTGCCAAGCTATTGCCTTGAACTGAAATGGTATGTGTGGGAGGACTGTGGAGTGACATTCTGAGGATATTTAGGCATGGCAGATACTCATTATGCACTCAGAAATATTTCATAATGAAATGTTATAAATTACAGGCAGTGTGATATTTCCCTCTAAACTCTTTCAAAAATAAAACACATCAAGAATTTTATCTATAAAGCTGCCTTTCCATTCCTTGTCTTTCAACTGGATCTGTCAAGTATTCGTTCCACATTTTACAAATGTCTTAAGCTGACTGTTTTTCCCCCTTTTCTATCTCCCGTTGGACACATCTATTTAATGCAAATTCTGTGAATGAGGGAAACATCAGGCTTCTCACTTAAAAGGAAGCCATGCTCTTGCTAATCATCATATCACTCTGAAAACCCATGTGGAAGGAGACATTTTTGCCTCACATTAATTCTGAAATGTGCTTGAAAGCTGGTGGTTTGTTGTTTTGTTTTTTTTTTCTTCCTGAATCTTATTGTTGGAGACAGTTATCTTGCTAAAAGGTGACATTAGCTGTGACTTCTGCAGATTGGAAACCTCACTGGAAGGAAAACTGCCATCCTGTTTTATAATGATTTAGCTCCGATGGGAAAACATGACTTTATGAGGTTTACAAGCTTCTGTTCAAAACACTGCAGGGTTTCTCCTGCTAAGCTCCACCAGTGGCTCTGCTGGCTCTATGGATAGAAGATGAGCACCCTCATGCATCCATCCCTCAGATGCCTCCAGTGGCTGAGACAGCAGTTATGTTCTGTGTAGGAAAAGAATTGGGATAAGCAGTGTGAATGGTTTGCCAGTCCTTCCCTGCAGTATGTATTTTTAGCCCTTGATTTTGTACAAGTTTTAGGACAGGAAATTTAAGGACAACTTGCTGTAGCAGAGCTCACAAACAGACTAGAAGAGCCTGTAACAGCAGGTGAGGCTGCATTGAGGAAAACAAAATTGAAATATAAAAATACACAGAACTCCCCAAATTGAGGTAGAGTGAAGTAGTGTTTACTCTCACGAGAAAATCCTGGGTGCCAGAGGTTTATTTTATGTAATAAGGAAAAGCTTCATAAGAACCACTTGTCAGAAGCTGAAGTTATATTTGCAATTTCAGTACCTCTTGGGTAGAGAGGCAAAAAAGAAGTCTGATTATGAGGTTTGGCAAAATGATGACTGAGTGAAATGTAATGAGATTTGATGCCGAGGAGGCCAGAATAGATGATGCAACGTTTTCTTCTGATTTCTTAGGTGCTCTGAAAATGTACAGACTCATAAAAGCATGTCAGTATCTGGCTGCTGAAAATTACCATGCCTTGCTGAGAAAGGTGTTGGTTTTTTTTTCCTGTTACCTTGTAAAGGTAATTAGACAACTGAGATAATAAGTTGTTTCTTTCTGAAAAGACTAAATCGAAAAGCTCTAATGCAATCAGAGAGATTTGTATTTAAATTATTAATTACATAACTCACAGAAATTGCTTAGGGTATAAATTTTGATAATTTTGAAACTTCTATACTCGTGCAGGCGGACAGCTTTGATAGCAAGGGATATCACAGAAGAGACAAATTGTTCCACAGATTTTCCTTCCTATCAGGATTTCTCCTGTTTTGCCTGGTTAAGCCTAGCTTAGATGTACTGTTCCTTTGTATGGATCTTTGCTGAATTTTTGAGTAATATGAAAGATGATGTTGTTTATATTCAATACAATGAAATTGTAGAACTCTATTGGCAGTCAAAATGCCCAGATTAGTATTTGGACAGTTCATCTCTTCACAGGGCTTCAAACAGTCTGGGAGGATTAGACTAAGTGAAGAGTCTTGGTACTAAATGACCCAGTTTGCCCACAACAATGTTCTGAGTTTTGTTTGAAAGAAGCAATCCAATTTCAGGGTCAGTCATTTCCTGACCTGAAAAGCTTCTTAGAGCTTGGCGTTTTTTGACAAATAGCTGTAATCTGTTGGCATTGATGAGATCCAGTAGGATATACTTATTTTGGATGGGAGACTTCATCACAGAAATGAAAGCAAGTACACATTCTGCTTCAGATTCCATCTGAAAGTGGACATCTGAATTAGATGAAATCATCAGCTGGTAGATGAAATTGGAAACATTCTGTGTCTTTGTTTTTAGCTAGTTTATCAATTAACTTACTTGAAAAAATAAGATTTAAGTTAAAGATCCGTAGTAATGAGCATGGCATGAATTGCATGTATTGCTATTGCATTCTGTTGAGAAAAGACCATCCACATAGATAAGTGATGCTGCTACTGTTCTTCTGAGAAGCATGATGGGACAGGGACATTAGTATAAAATATGTTTTACTTGAAGAGTTTTAATCTTGCCTTAATTCTACAAGGAATATAAATGATCATTGCGTTGTTCTAAAAGGGAACTATTCACATGAAGTGCCACAAGAGAAATTTACAGAAATTATGGACTAGAAATGCCATCACTGGATCAGCTTCAATGTATTTACTAATGATTGCAAATATGGGATAGTGGGTTTTACCTGCATTGGCCACTATGAAATTTCTTTAGAGAGTAAGGGAATGACTTAAAGCAGCTTGGAGGAGGAAACTAAAATTGACTGTCAAGTACAGCAGTACCTTCCCTCTCTACTCTTGACAATATAGATACTTACAGCTGATTCGTCTCTAGGATGTATTCACGAGGATTGAACTTGTGTATCTTAGAGGGAAAACTGGCTTTTTGTAAGGACATTAGATCTTCATGTCCTGATGGCTGGGTAATACAATACAAATTATAGGATATTTCCTTAGGTCCTTTGGCATTTCCTTAGATTGCATGTAAAAATGGAACAAGAATAAAAGTCATTTAATTGTAGCTGATTTTATAGCTGATAAAAGAAATATTTTACAAAGAACAGTAAGAAAAGTATGGAATTTGGTTCTCTGTCGCTCTACAACTACCTGAAAGGAGGCTGTAGAGAGGCGGGGGTTGGTCTCTTCTCCCAGGTCACAGATGACAGGACAAGGGGTAATGGCTTCAAGTTGGGCCAGGGGAGGTTCAGGTTAGATATTAGGAAATATTTNNCTGCCCAGGGAGGTGGTTGAGGCACCATCCCTGAAGGTAATCAAGAGACGAGTGTGATGCTTGGGGATATGGATTTGTAGTGGATTGGTGCTGTTTTGGGTGTGGTGTGGGGTTTGTGTGGGTTTTTTTAGTTGGCTGGTTGGGTTTAGGTTGTTTGTTTGTTTTTTTTTCATTGGTTGGACTAGATCATTTTACAAGGTCACTTCCAACCTAGGTGATTCTGTGATTCTGTATTACCATGAAGATGCAAGTTTCTGGCAGAACAGAACATTCCATACAAAAACCTTCCACTCAAATGCACATCACCATCTCTCTTGCTCCAATACAATAGACTTCAGACATTATCTTCTAGAAAGGAAAGGGTTAGCAGTTGTCTACAAGTAGCTAGGATGGTCTTGCAGGCCTCAGGCATAACTTCATGGAAGATCAAAATGCCTCTGAGCTAAAAACCTTGGTAATTAGGATCAACTGATCAATGACAACATTGGGTTAATGCTCAGCAGCGGTCTGAAAAGTTACTCAAGTATTAGGAATTATTGTGAAAGAAACAGAACTAAAAAGAAATGTCATTCTGCCATTGCATAAGTCAACGGTTCTCTCCCATCATGGATAAAGTAGTCAATTCTGGTTACCTTACCTCTGAAAAGATACAGAAAAATGAGACATGTTTTGGAAAAAGGCTACAGGCATGATGAGAGGAACTAAACATTTTCCACATGAGAAATGACTGAGTCATTTGGTAAGAAACGGTGGAGGAATTTGAGGACATGATAGAGGTCTGCAAAATGAGTCCCATGGAAAAGAAAATAATATAGGGGTTAATTGTTCCCAGTCTTTTCCAGTAAAAATGAGGGCCATCACATGAATCCAGCCAGAAGCAGATTCAAAACTAAAAAATATGATCTTTTCCATTCAACAGTCTGCAGCCCTGCCAGTAGATGTGGGAGCAAGAAGGTTACATGGTTTCTCAGGGAGAATTCTTCCTCAAATCTAGTCTAAATCTGCTCTCTTTTAGTTTAAAACCATTACCTGCTGTTCTGTTGTAACAGGTCCTGCTAAAACAGGTCCTGTCCTCGTATTTCCTCTAGCCTCTTTAGGGACTGGAAAGGGCTTTAAAGTCTCCCTGGAGCTTTCTCTTCTCCAGGGTGAACACCCCCAACTCTCTCAGCCTGTCTTCTAGGAGAGGTGTTCCATATCTCTGATCATTTTTGTGACCCTCCTTCTTATTTCCTTTTCATTTACATAATCTCCTCCAACATGTACTAGGAACATCCATCTTGGATTCCATTTTCATAAATAAATTGCATACTTAAGTACCCTAATTACTCTGGGTTACTAAAAAAACTGATTTAGGTTTGCAGCTATTGACTGTGTAACTACTCATATGCACCCAATTACGCACTTTTGAACTGCTTTTTCTTTCTGTGGCTAGACCTAATAATAACTCAGGAAGATCACAAGCAAATTCTGTTCTTAAAATAAACTCAGTTTCCATGATAATCTTTTGGGTATATCTTTTATGCATAATTACTCATTTATTTTTTCCTTTTTATGCATCAATTAATTTCACAATGGTGACATTCATGTACCGCATTTATCCAAGTATCAGGCCAAGCTGGTTTTGCTGTATTTCAAGAAAACTCTTCTTATGGCAAGTGTTTCAGATCATACTTGCACTTATTCTTAAATTTTGAGTCAAAAGCCATGAGTGACAGCAACCAGCATGGAGGAGGAGGGAACTGAGGACAATCAGGGAATTTCCAAGTTTGTTCCATTAACGCGCAGAAATGGGGTGTTCATCCTAAGGGAGCACACCTTGGTTTCAAAAATTTCCCTTTTTTATATACTGATTATTCCATAATCTAACAATTATTACATATTCATTGTTATTCTCTTTAATGATTGGTCAAGGTTACTTCCCTTCCCATGTAAATCAGTGTGCAGACTCTGTCTTCTTCATCCATTTTTCTCTTTTGAGTAGGTGGTATCATTTAGGGAGGTGGTCAGTGAGTCAGGGGTTGTGATCCCCCCCTGCCAAAATTCCCATTTACTGTCTTCTCTAAGTTCCGGGTGGGTTTCTTGGTTTCTCTGACCAGGCCTACAGTTGTTCCCTCTCTTGACAGAAATATTCTGCTTATCAACAAAGCTACATTGTCCAGTAGTTAGTTGCTGAATTCAATCTTAGATTAATCATGTCTAGTTACTATTTCTCTATAAATGATCAAATATGTTTGGGGCTATATAGATGACTTTGAGCAGCAGCGGCAAGTTCCCTTGGTTGCTCCAATTACATGTTAGGTTTTATTTTTCTAGTTAATGTCAATTTGACTACAACACTGTTATTACTTGAATGAATATGTGCCTGCATTTCATGAGTTAGCTCTGCAGGGCAGCGCGATGCTCCGTGGCCTCTTCATGAATCTATCTCATATTTCCCCCCATCTTTTTTCCTCTGCCCCTTCGATGCTTTGGATTTGTAATTTAATTGCCATTAAGCGAAAGACTCAGTTGGTAGACTTCTGTTAATGCAAGATCTTACACTTTCTCATCAAATCAGTGTGAGCTGTTATGTCTTCACTAGGAGAGAAATTTGGACCTCAAGTAATCCTCTGAAGAACAGATAAAAAAGAAACAGATGCAGGCACCTGGACACTGAAAAGAAAAACCTCAGCAGGATCTATAAATGATGACATTCACTTCGTTGCAGAAACCTGCACGCAAAATACTAAGGTACCTGCTGTTTCTGCTTCTTGTGATAGGAACAGGGGAAAGGAGGAGGGAGGACTGTCCCCTCTGCAACCTTCCAGCTCCCTCGTGCCAGCTGCAGCCAGCTGTTGAGCTCTGGCTGCCAGAATATGGTACTCTGAGTTCCTTATGCAAATCTGCTTGAACAGCTGCGTTTCATCTTCTCTGCAGCCATGCAACAAGACGGACCATGTGGACTCTTCAGCATCTTAAATCTCTTGCAAGCTGGGAAAATAAAGGTAAAGGTTGCGTTTTGGAAGACATCTCTATGAAAGGGAATTTTGTCCCAAATTGTCATTTTTTTCTTCTAATAATCTTTATTTGAATTAGAACTGTATGTATTTCAAAGAAATCCACTGAAAATTAGCACTGTAGGCAGTCTGGCTGTTGCTGTTGTTAATATTTTAATACTAAAGTATCAAGATGTTTTGAAAAAATGTATTTGGAAAATTTGTAAAATTCAGACAGAAGGCTGGTGGTTGAAGTTTCAGGAAATTTCCTAAGAAAGCCTTCATCTGAGAGAGACGTGGGTCGCTTACACCCCTCCAAAGTCCTCTGAAGATCAAGCAACCTCTTTTTCCTAGCATTTCAGTTGGCCTTGGTTTCTTTTGGATTCACAATAGGTTTTTCTTCTTCAAGCTTGAAAACACTGGAAATAGTTTCCTTTCTTATAATCATGTCTCTCATTATGACCTGCCCAAAACAAGTGTCTGCTTTTATTACATGACAGGTAGATTGAAGAATGACAAGTTGACAGGTTGACAGGAACATGACAAATGTGATAAAGAATTTAAATAGTCAGATCTTTTAGTCTGAAGAAAAGATAGCTGTACTGGGAAAGGTGTGCCTTGGAATAGAGACAGGAAAATAAGCTTCAATCACAGAAAGTGATTAAATGGAAAATGGAGCCCTGTTTGTTTGCCAGACAACAAATGTACAGGAATAAACTTCATTAAACGATTCAAGGAAAGCTTGGCTTAATTCTTTTGTAAGTGAAAAAGGGTGTTTCAAGCAAGGTGCAAAACTTCTTGAGAGAGATATGGCACATTGTTAGCAGAAACAAGGAAAATTATAAAAATTAGATGGGAATAAACAAATTGAAAAACTGCAAATGCAAAATTTACAGTTGTGAGAACTCCTGTCCATCCATATTCTCATTGTACTAAGCCTCACCACTGATCTTTAAAAATTTAAACTGATCTTTCAAGAAGGTATCTGAAGTAAGAGTGGTGAAGGGTGAGGAACAGAACCCACGTGCTGGTGGCTTGCAGGGCTTCTGTCTGCACAACATCCACCCAAGGCAGTATGGACAATAGGTCCCTCCAAGAAACCCCAAAGGAGCAGTAAAAGAGGATACGCTAACTTTGTGGCAATTATGTATGCTATTTAGAGGGAAGGCACCTGTTGGCCAAGCATGAAAGAAAAACCTTGATTGTCAGATTCATGATGAAAAGCTGATTGCTGCCTCACAGCTGCCCGAATGCTATCCCACGGTCTAAGCCAAAGCCCTCTGAAAGCAGTGAGTCTTTTCATCCATTCAACAAGCCTTAGATCAAGCCTTGTGTCTTAAGAGAAAAAAAAATTTGCACACTATTAATGCTAAAAACCAAGGAAGACACATAAGGGTTCATTACCTTCCACAAGGATGGGCAAACACTTCTGCACTTTACGCTTCCAAATTGAAAACTGATAGGAAAACCCAGTAGTGATCTTGGATATTTAGTGCAAAGTACAGGCTGGCTATGACTAACACTTTTTTATGTAACCATTATAGGCCATGGGAAAACTCAAAAATTTGCCATACATTCACAGCAGCAATCTGTTGTCAGGAGCTTTATGCAGTGAGAAATGAGGTTTTCATAGAACCAAAGTTTATAGGTTAAAAAAAAATGCTCAGTTCCTTGTCACCTCATATCTAACTTTCCTGCACAGCACATTTTCGATGGCAGCTTGTAACACGGATCAGATAATCTGCTGAATGTCATGGAAATGATTCCAAATGTCAAAACAAATCATAATTATTAAAACAAATCAGAGTGAAGAAGAAAATGTAATAGAGCACAAAATGAGCATACCTCTGAGTAGTTATTTTGATCCACAACTTTTTGGAGAGCAACATCAAAATGGTAGCACTTAGCATGTAGGGTTCTTTTATAGCATTGACTTCAAACCTTAACATCAGTGTCTGTGAGCACAAATATGCTTAAAAACATTTTGGAAGAAACAATTTCAGGCGTTTCCTCAGCTGTGCTTTGGCTTCCTTTTGAGTTGAACTTACTTTTCTGTATAGACTGACCATTCTATGTGTCTATGATTCATGACTTAAATGGGTGTGTTGCCATGGCTTTCAATCGAGCAGTTTAAATGCATGCAGATAGCCTAGAATCATAGAATGGTTTGGGTGGAAGGGACCTTAAAG
>BJBW01000518.1:44582-73984 GCA_004320125.1 Scolopax mira | reverse complement strand
CCTCTTCCAGGCTCTCACCACCCTCACAGCAAAGAATTTATTCCTGAGATCTCATCTAAATCTCCCCTCTTTCAGTTTAAAACTGTCCCCCTTCATGCTATGGCTCCCCTCCCTGATCAAGAGTCCCTCCCCATCTCTCCTGTAGGCTACCTTTAGGTACTGAAAGGCTGATATAAGGTAATTAAACCCAGATGAGTTCATTTAGCCTAATAATCAGGTCAGGAGTTGAAAGCTCATGTTCCTGTGACAACATGATTTGCATAACATGTAATGGTGTTCCCTCAGCCCTCTGCAGTCATTGCCGTGTGTGTCCTCTTTTATACTAGGATCCAGCAACACAGATTGTTTCAATTTTTGTTTACAGGTCATACTGTCCTTGATACTGTTATTCCAGCCTTATCTGGACCACACTGTGCCTGCTCCAGCCTTCCTTGCTTATGACTGACAGGATTCCACAGTTGGGTCAACAGCTTGGCGAGCCTCCACGGGAGCAATGCACAGGGACCAGTGCCCCAGGGAGACTGGCAACCTCTCTGAGCTCCTCCGGACAACCGTGTGGTATTCCTGTTGGCCTCCTCTAGAGGTAAAAGCAAATGAAGCTTGCCCAGTCTAATCAGGTGGAAACACTCTGTGATTGTAGTCGTTTAAGAAATGTGTGTGATAGTGCTTGTGCTGTGCTCGCCTGGACATAGGTCTATATTCATCAGCTCAGAAACAACAGCAACCAGCAGAGCATTCCCCAGCGTTGAGGCTGGAGTATTGGCAGTTGAGTAGCCATCACTGGAGGTACTCAAAAAACATGTAGACGTGGTGCTGATGGACATGGCTTAGTGGTGGACTTGGCAGTGCTCGGTTAGCGGCTGGCCTCGATGATCTTAAAGGTTTTTTCCAACCTAAAATGATTCAATGAATCTATGACTGAGAAAAAATGAAATGGGGCCAAGGAGTGACATCTGCTGAGTTAAGATAATTTATATCAGTTGATGTAAGGGTGCTATTCTTCATATTAGTGAGATCATGTTGATTTACGCTGTTCTGTCTGGCCTACATCTGCAATTCTTCTACATTTTACATATTTGGGTGGAAGAATGAACTGACCTCATTCAGGTAGATGATCTGTTTCTCATATATATGCCAGGAGACAAAGTTACCAAACATTTATTTAAGCTTGCAAATATTACAAAATAAAAGAAAAAGTACGCTTGAGCAGTCTGCAGCAGAATGGTTATGTTCTCTGAGAGCCTTCTGTTCGCTGCTCCCCAGGAAATAAATAGTGTAAGCTATTCTAATATTGATTTTTCATTCTTTATCATACTTAGTCAAGCCTCTCCAAACTAGGCATCAGCTATTCTAACAAAGGCTGAGCCAAGGAATGGGAGGAGGGTATTATATATTCTCAGTGCAGCCTATTCCCTTGAGTACCCAAAGTGATCCATTTTAGCAATTCCCTTTGCTTCTGGTGACCTCTGTCACTGGTGGTGGTGCAGACTCAAGCTACGCTTGTTAGAGCCACACCAGCAATTTAGTTTCAGCCTTTATTACAAAAGCATTTTCTTCAGTTATTAGTTCACTCATTTTTTAGGTTAATGTTCTGGTCTAGTTCTTTATGTAACTTCCAACAAGGAAAATAAGAAGAAAAAGCCTCATTTTCAACACACACAAAACATTTTCATCACGAAGAGTGTGACCAGCATGTTGAGGGAGGTCATCCTGCCCTTTTTGGGCCCTTTGTTGGTACTTCCTTACTGTGCGCTCACCCCATCCCACTGGTGAGCATGTATACGTGTCCAAAGGATGTAGAGAAACTTCTCTTCACCATTTCCTTGGGCATATGGTAGGTGCCACAGAGCTCTGACAGAGCAGGGTATCTGCAGGAAAACACCAAATTGCCTTTGTAGCCAACCCCTATGTTAGGTAAAAGCATGAAAAATTTATTGCAGACATGTTATAGTGGTGAGGATTTTCTCTTTACAGCTAGTTTGTAAAACTAATGAATACAGTAACATCAATCCTGACACTTTAAAAATCCCTTAAAAATCAAAAAGTTAATAGCTTGGGAGATGTGTTTTGCATAAGACTAGACCTTAGGGCCCTGATAGCATCCAGCAATTGTGGTTTCCCAATCCACTTCTGCTTTAAGGTGAATGGGAGTTTTGCCAACAGGTCTTTATTAGAGTAGATTTGAAGGTATTTTTGGTGGAAGCAGACAATTGCCTACACCCCTTGACTTGGCCTACTTGTCCCTCTGACTCCAGCCTGAACTCTTCTTATCACACACAGGAGAAAAAAAAAAAAAAAAAAAAAAGAAAAAAAAAAAAGAGAGAGAGAAAATCAAATCAAGGGTAAGCCTGGTTTTCTCAGTAAGGAAAACAATGTGTTTAAGATTATGCTTCTGGCTCCCAGAAAACCTACAGAAACAGGACAGTCACCAGGAAGAAAAAAGGAAAGAAAATATTTTAGAGTGAAATTCTATTGGGATCAATTCTTTATCATTTCTAAACTCATACAGTGGTAGCAATGAAAATGTCTACATTTTTCATTACATTATTTTTTTTATGCAAAGTGATTATCTGTAACTAATACGGTTAACTATGTATATAAAGATAATGATGTACATTTAACTATTCATTAAAATTATTCACTAACTATTCATTAACTTTTCACTAAAAATTAGGAAGGGCAGAAACAGTTAACGAGTAATAACTGAAGTTGTATTAATGGAATTTTTATTCCTCATTTTTCTAAAGGCTCAACCAAAGGTGTGACTATGCCACCACCAGTTACCAGATGGCAATCATTACAAATGATTACAAAAAGAAAACAAAAAAGCCCCATCCTCAGTACGTGTAGGTTAAAATATCCTATAGAGAGCAGAAGGGAACTAGCCCCCATGGCTAAATCCTCATGCCCAGGGAAACATTGTGGCTGAGCAGAATGGCAGGAGGGATGCTCTTTCATGGAATCACAGAATGATATGGGGTTGGACGGACCTCTGGAGATCATCTAGTCGAACCCCTCTTCCTGTGAAAGCAGGTCCAGCCAGAGCAGGTTGGACAGGAAAGTGTCCAAGTGGGTTTTGAGCCATTCCTGGACATGTCTCTTTTCCCTCCAGCAGCTTGTCTCTGTAACTGGAGTTGCTTCAGTAACTATTTCCCATGGCTGCTACTCTCTTTTTCACAGACCTACTCATCTGTAGAGAAAAAGCTTTTATCATCCGAGTCTATGTTTCCATCTGTCCACACTTCTCTCCATCTTTCATTTTCAAATCAACATTTATTTCATCACCGATAAGCACTAGAAGTCAAAGTTAATCCCCAATGTGGACTCTCTTAAACGTCCTGAAGTGGTTCATTTTGAGTAGAGACACTGCTGACATTCGTCTTCAGTGCTTTATAGTAGAACATGTACTGATTTGATTTTTGAGACGAGTCTCCCACTGAGAATTAAAGGACTCTTGAGTGTTTGACATGCGAGTCCTATAATCAGCCGAAGAAAACCAGGAGGTAGAAGATACATGAAATGCTTGCAGAGGTCACTGCAATTCCCTGTTGCCAATGGGATTTCACTCCCATTTAATAGCAGTTTCACTGAATCTCTAACCTTATAGAATATAAGCGCATAGGATACGCCCTGTGTTTTCACATGGTCTTCCTAGGACCTCATCTTCTCAGGGGTGAAAGCCTACTGCTTAAATAGGAATAGCATCCTGCTCTTTTAGGAGGAACATAATACTGGGAGTTGAGAGGTTTATGATTCTGCAATGCATTTCCTGAGAAGCCATTAGATCTCTTTGCCTCAACTCCATTGCATTCTTTAGATCTATAGCCATTAGTAGTAAGAGAAACTTTTGAAAACGACTAGCATAAAAGTGAATTGGTCTAGGACTCTGCCAACCTCTGTCAGTGGTTGCCTCCCTTTTTCGTAGTGGAGATCGTGTTCATTCTTTCCTGTAAAACCTGATTTGCCTCCCTTGTTCTCTCACTGCTTGTTGGGACAATACTCTGTTTCTCCCTTTTTTATTTTTTTTTAATGTCTCATACTTTGAACCTGATGCCCCTTCTTTCTTTCATTCTCCCCCCCCCCAGGATTTCTGTTGTTGTCTTAGCCAGTTGTTGATTATTCTAAAAACTGCTATTGTGCCAAATTTCCTAAGAAGGAGATTGTTTAAACAGAACCTGAAAAGTCTTAATATGCCAAAATGAGGATTAAAGGAATTAAAAAAGCAGGGGGAGAAAAACGCATTAATTACCATCATCCTTTGTTTAGCAATCTTCTTATTCTGGGCAGATCTAAAACTTTATTTGGCAGCATAGACTGAAGCTCAGTGCTCACACCTGCTGAAGCATCAGTTATGGTAGTAGCAGCATCTGAGTAGATATTCTGTTTAAATCTCTGCTATGTCTTAATTAAACCTCCATCACTGTCACGTTGCTACCATTAGATGGAAACCAATTCCCAGAGGCTGTCCCAGTTGTGAGCTCCAATTAAACATAAACAAGCTTTTGAGTTCAGTCCAGCTAGAACATGTCTTGGTTAGTATTATTAACTTCTATATCCTAATAGAAGTACACAGTTAGTTCTTAATTGAGCAACTATTTTAGATGCAGGAAGTGGAGAAGCGTTTTAAATGGAGCCGAGCTTCTCCATTTATTAAAACCTACATTATGTCTGTGGTGATGACCTAAAATACTCAGAAATGGAAGCATTCTTCCTTGAGCTAGTGCTAGTCTCATCTATTCTATCACATTAGCCTTTCATGAAACAACAGAATAAGATCAGAGAACAAAATCCATTGTACTGTTCATATAAATTAATTGCATTCAGGAACACTGTGTACCACCAGAAATCAATGAACTGGTTTCATTAATGGTCAGGCTTAGACACAGCTTTCTGCCCTTTGTGATTTGCAGCAGCTTTGCTAAAGAACAATTATACTTATCAAACTGAGCACACGGAGAGAAAGAGTAGTAGGAAACGTGGAAAATCCCTGTTCTTTCCTGAAATCCTGGAACCAGGATTCTTCAGTTTTAGGGACTGACTCGGATACACGAGTGCTACAGGTGGGACGAAGGTAGAGACTGGAGTCCAAAAGGCAGGTACACAGTCCCCACAACTCATGCTTTACCCCCAAAGCCCTGCAAGGGCTTAGGAGTCCAGAGCACTGCCCAGAAGTGCCTCCCAGATGGTGCTGAAGAGTCTCTCAGTGCTTATTTCATGCTTAAACTAATTTATGGCTGAAAACAGGGTTGCTCCTGAAGCCCTAGGAGTAGCTTCACCTACAGCGCAAGTCATCTATAGCCTTTGTGCATGGGGACTGTCACTTTGCAACCATTTGTATTCAAAATGCATCCTGAAGGGCTGATGCTACTGCCATAGTGTCTATCCCCAGCCATCCATGAGCTGGGGAGTCTGTAGTCTGAGAGGGTTCAGTCCCACATGGTAAGCTACTTCCACAGGACCTCTCCCCCAGCTAGAGGTGCCCAAGATATTGATGCTGAGACTGAGGTGGTGGTCCCCTTCCTCCTTTGCTAATCCCTGGGGAATGACTGCTTTGAATCTCTTTTCATTTGGGAGCCTTGATACCAAGAATTCAGGCAACTAGGTGTCTGGAAGTTAGATACGAAGACCTTCAGGGTCAGTGCATCTTTTTCGGTCCAATCCCATGAGTCTCCATGTGAACGCACACTCACGTGTGAATGAAAGACACTGCAGACCTTTTAATTTCATCCCTTCTAAAGCCATCCCACTTCAAGGTAAAGCAACTCCAGCAAATAAGCGAGATAAGCCCTGTCAGTTATCAGGCTTCAGAAACTGCAGGCAACGAGCTGCCTCTTCTCAGACCTCACTGAAGACTGCTGAAGTTAATAAAACGGTCATGATATAATTTGACCCCGAATTTCCCACATTTTAAGCCAACGGGAAGGATACCTGCACTGAACGCTTGATTTATCAAAGACTTGTGGCTAGCAGAAAGCAGAAGGTGACCCTATGTGGCAGATGAGCCCCACACAGAGCAAACCTTGGAGGAGCAATAGAGCTGAGGTCCTTGATGTCCCTAAAGTGCTGCTGAAACCAAAGGCATCTCTCTGGGTCAGCACTTGAGCTCGCTGTAGACAGGAAAACTAATTTATAAACCTTGCAAAACTAAAAGGAAAGTGTTCAAATATCATATTTCTTCTTCTTTTTTTTTTTTTTTTTTGAGCATGCATGATCTTTAATCAAAGCACTGTAATACTGTAATAGATTGTCGAGGACTGTCAGGAAAATTATACCACATTAAAAGTTTTATCTTGGTGCTCTCTGATGAGGTTTATGGTGTTTTTGGCATAAGGCAAGGAAGAAAATTATCTTTAAGCTTAGTTATCAACCAGAAGAGACAATACCTTAATTTTGAATTGTTTCAGATGAAATTCAGCCAGTTAACAATAAATATTCTTTTTTTTTTTTTTTTTTTTTTTTTTTTTTGCACCTTAATGGTGATTTTAAATTAAATACTCCATTAAGCTGAATACTAAACAAATTTTGTGGGTCAGAGGATGAACCATTTGCAGATGATTACTTGCTCAAGGCTTGTTTTGAATCCTGCTGAAGTTAAAAGAATCCTTTTTCAATCATTTCAGTGGGTTTGGGACTAGGCAGTGAAGTAGTTTGATGGGAGCAGAAAAGAAAACTCCATGTAAGGGACTACCATCTTGTACGAGAAGGGATTTGAACATCTCATCCAACAAATAGATAGAGCCATAATGGTTACTAATGTAAATGTTGTGGAGTTAAAAATCATCTGGCATTAACTTGACAAACTGTTTTTTAACAAAAGAAATGGCAGTAGGGTTGGCTCTAGAGAGCATCAGTTTATCAGTGTCTACTCTGTCATATTCGAGGTCACAGGAATGCTTTTGTATAATTAGAAGTCCACAAAGGGCTCATATTTTATATGTGTATATGTATGTACACATACGTACATTAAAATATTTATATAAAAAATTCCAACTACCCTTTGATTACCACAATCAGCAGTAGAGCTTTGTAACATTTATGGCTTTTCATACTCCTTTGTCACATGCTGTCATGTGGGTATTTTCTTCTCTCCCTTTAAGTGCAAAGCCTTTTATTTATACAGAAATCCGAAATCAGTGGCGGTCTGGGAATTAAAATATTACTCACCCGGAGGAAAATGACCTTCTTCTAAAGATTGATGGAACAGCATCAGAAACTTAGCGAAATTATGTTTACCATTTTCTAAATGATAACAGCTTGAACCAATCCTGATCTTTCCATATTTCACATCTATCTCCAACGCATTTGTAGGAGACCAAAGAAAACAAACGTAAGTGCAGATAGATGTTTAATCGTGTGATGTTAAGTCATTATTCTCTTGCAATTTCCTGCCTTTTAAATGTGTACACGTTTATGATATGACTCCCTACTGAGTAATGTAAATAACTATTTTTTTTTATGATTATTTACAATCATAACCATGGGAGGTTTATTGGTTTTGTTAATGTTATTGTGAAAGCACTTTAAAGACCTATTAAAGATAGGATCTTTTTGTACCAAAATCTGTCCTTACTAAATATAAACAGTTTCTGTTCCAGAGGATTCACATTTGAAAGACCCAGCGTGGAGGTTGCAAGTGTGTAGTCACCAAAATAAGAGGTAAGAAAAATAGCCTGTAATCAAGTATTCACTGGTCATTTGTAACTGGTTCCTTAAAGGCTAAAAAGCATATAACTCTCAGCGGTTAAGCCCAAAATTATGTTCTTCTAATGCTATAAATTATTCCTGCAATATGTTAGATAATGATCTATAGGTTCTTAACCAAAGGATGAGGCTGAAGCCATCTGTCTGCATGAAACCTACTGGCCAGTACCAACCAGACTGCAATTTATTACAATGCCTAGGAAATAGCCTGGTATCCTTTTTTATAGAAAAGCCAGCAAAGACGGCAGGCAAGCTCATAAGCCATAAGAAATGTTTACCAAAAGGAAAAAATCTGTGAAGCATTTCTAAGCCCTCACTGTGGGTTAACCCTGGTGGGCTGCTAAGCACCACACAGCTCACTTTACCCTCCTTCAGTGGGACAGGGGAAAAAGAAAGGAAGAATAAAAGCAAGGAAAGTTGGGGGTCAAGATAGTAAAAATGATAAAAAAAATATTATAAGTGGAAGAAGAGGGAAGAACACAAAACAAGTGATGCAAAAGCATTCACTCACCACTTCCTGTGGGTAGATGGATGGCCAGCAGTCTCCTGAGCAAAAGATGGGTAACACCCTTAAAACATCCTCTTTTCCCATTTATTGGTGAGTGTGACATTGTATGGGATGGAATATCTCTTTAGTTAGTTCATCTCTTTGGTCAGTTCAGGTCATCTGCTCAGTTCTGGCCTCTCCCAGCCTCCAATCTATTCACTAGGGGGACAGAGTGAGAAACATAGGCTGCCCAGGGAAGTGGTGGGGTCTCCGTCTGGGGAGACATTCCAAACTCACCTGGACATGTTCCTGTGGGACCTGCTCTGGGTGGCCCTGCTCTGGCAGGGGGTTGAAGGAGATGAGTCCAAAGGTCCTTTACAACCCCATAGCATTCTGTGATTGTGTGATACAGCCTTGATGCCATTCAAACACTGTTCAGGGAAAGCTAGAAAATTAGTGTGTTGTCAGTGCTGTTTTGGTCACAAATCTAAAGCACAGCACCATATGAGCTGCTGTGAAGAAAATTAACTCTTATCCTAACCAGGCCCAGTAAAGTCCTTTTAATTTCTTCTCCCCATTCCAAATCATAGAATCACAGAATGGTTTGGGTTGAAAGGGACCTTAGAGATCATCTAGTTCCAACCCCCCCTGCCAACCTCCCACCAGACCAGGTTGCTCCAAGCCCCATCCAGCCTGGCCTTGAACCCCTCCAGGGATGGGGCAGCCACAGCTTGCTTGGGCAACCTCTTCCAGTCTCTCACCTCCCCCACAGCAAAGAATTTCTTTCTGATGTCTAATCTAAATCTTCCCTCTTCCAATTTAAAACCATTACCCCTTGTCCTGTCACTGCACTTCCTGACAGAGTCCCTCTCCACCTCTCCTGTAGCCCCTACAGATATTGAAAGGCTGTTATAAGGTCTCCCCGGAGCCTTCTCTTCTCCAGGCTGAACACCCCAGATCTCTCAGCCTGTACTCATAGGGAAGGTGCTCCATCCCTCTGATCATCTTTGTGGCCTTCCCCTGGACATGTTCCAACAGGTCTGTCCTGTGTTGAGGACTCCAGAGCTGGACACAGTGCTCCAGGTGGGGTCTCATGAGCGCAGAGTAGAGGGACAGCAAATCCAGCCTTAGCAGATTTTGTGCCTTGCTGCAAAAGAAATCTTAAAATATTCTTTTTTCTTTTTTTTTTCCAGATTTTACCTGGAATTTCAAACTATTAGTGCAGTATCATATAGAAGGTAAGATGACTCCTTTTCTTGTGGTGCCTCTTCTCTTTCTGGGGAAAAGTTCATCTTCTCTATTGAAATGCCTTTTTTACAGGGGGCTGTAGTTACTGCTCCCTGTTCAGTAGCCAGCGGATGAATGGTACTGCCTCTTCAAATAGGCTGGTGTTTCACATTTTAGTATCTTGCTTGTGGGATATGTAAGACATGGGGAGAATGGGGGATTCTCCTAGCCTTCCAGAAATCAGAACAGCCCCAGAAGCTGGTAGGCTCCTGACCTCTCTGCCAGCCAAATGGAAGGGACATGCGTGAGCGGGTTGGGGACCCTTGAGAGCTGGCACAGCCCAATAGCCGTCATCCCAAGAGACAGGAGAGTTTCTAAAGGTCAGGGAAGATTTTTTTTTTTTTGGTTTTGAGGCGTACATTTTGCACAAAGCTGTGTCACATTAGATCCCCGTTGCTAGGGACGTTACACCAAGCTGTGCATGGAGCCTACCACTGCTGGAAATTTCTTTCAGCTCAATGTGATTCACAGGCATGAGGACTAATAAGAACATAGTGTATTATTAAAAATATCAGCTTGACAGGGCTCAGCAAGTGCCTGTAGCAAGTGTACCTCAGAAACAGGGAAAAAGCCTGACTCCATTAACTCTCTGCATCTGAGCCTTCTTACTTATCTGCAGAGAGAGGCAGAGAAATTACACGAGGTTGAGATTTTAATGAGAAGAAGTAGAGGACTAATGAAATGCTAATGAGATCAACATAATCCAGTGTGTCACTGCAGGCTCTCAGTCCTTTCAAGCCTGGTAAACAAAATAGCAACCATTAATTTGCCTGAATTCATGAATTTAGCAATGGAATTTAGAAAGTGTTGAACAATACCTCATGTGTTCAGCAGTGACCCCAAATCTTGTTTTGTTTAAACATGTTTCCCAAAGGTGGAAGTAAGGCCTCCGTGGACTTGCTAAGAAGGCCTCGAGTCAGCCGGTTGCCAGACGCAGGTGACTTGGTGGCTTCCACAGGATTTCTACTCAGGTAACAAATTTATTGGGATGGAGACCTGACAGACTGATAGAGTTGGATGGTGGGTTTCCATGGAAAATATTTGTTTGGAAAAAGGAGGTGGCTGTAGGTGCTGGTGCTGGGTGCACAGCAAAGGCTCTCGCTTCACAGATGGACCAGCTCATCCCTCCATTTGTGGTCCAGCAGATCTTGGGTTTATGGGGAGCTTTCAGGCAAGAGCTTTTCCTTTTTAGAGTGACTTATCTACAGGCCCAAATAGACTCTGTCATAAGACTGGAGAGCTAAGAAAGGCAGAAGTAGGTTGAAACTATTTTTACAGTTCTGTGATCCAAAGGCGATCTTTGTCGTACTCAGGAGAGAACAAGTTTCAAGCTGTTATGTTTTGCTTTGGGGGTTTTCGTTGTTTTTTTTTTTCACAGCCCTCAGTAGCCCTTGCTGCTCCTCAGGGATCAGTGGGACTCGGGGCCGTGGCTGTCACTCATCGTCCTTGCAGCAAAAGGACTCGAATCCACAGAGGAATAACTTAAGTCAGATCTCTCCTGGTACAGAAACAGCCGAAGGCAATACAGAGTATGTCCAAAATTACTCTTTTGAGTTGCATCAGCTGATTATTTTTTTTTTTGTACCCGGCTCCTAAAAAAGTCTTATGACTGAACTTTAAGTCAGGTTTCAGTGTTACTGTCCATCACAGCTACATTTGCAAGTTTGAGGCTTTTTTAAAGAGGACTTTTAACTAGGTCTTCTAACCCCAAAGATAGTTCTTGCCCTAGCAGCTACCAAAGCTACCCTGACTGACTAACTTTCATTTGGATCTTCTGTTTATAGCATCAAATTACTGATTCCAAATACTTGTTCCAGACAAATTGCTCATTTCCCACAGGGAGAAGGGAAAAACAGAGACAGAAAAAAAAAGCAGTCATTCAGAGCATCTTCAGATATAATTTACATTGAATCTGTCTTGTTCTGGGATTTCATTTTTGTTCTTCCGAGGAATAAATCTCTTTCCCTTTCAACGTTTCTTTTCAGTTGTACATATATCACAATAATTTAGCATACATTTCTCTAATCTTTGATTAATGTCTTACCTTTCACTTAAATACCCATTAACATGAAATCATCACAGTAATTTTGGTTGAATCCCCATATCACTGACATACTGTTAATGAAAACAAGATTAGCATCTGAAGCTTTCAAGGGATGATTGCTGTAATGTTTGGATTCTTTCCTGACAGGATAGACTCTCTAATTCTTTTAAACGGGGAAAAAAAAAATCATCATGTGTTTCCAACCAGATTTCTGCACTTCTTTATGTGTGGAGTCCCAAGTGGAGTTAAGAGCAGAATTCACAAGAGTTAGAGACTCAGTATTTGGGCAAAAAGTGTGCTTGGGTCAGTGTTGGACACGCTGACCAGCATTACTTTGTAATTTCTCTATTTTTTCATGACTTATTTGTATGTCTCCATCAGACACTTGTTTTCTATCTGGGTTTTATAGAGTCTGGGTCAGGGATTACCTCTTCTGGAAACACAAGTAACAACATCTAAAATTCCCGTTCTGAAATGAATTATGGAACCACATGCAAATTACATCCCTTCTAAAAAGTCCTCTTCAACAAAAATAGTCCTCCGTATGCCTTTGTTGATTTAGATACCTGCTATATTAAAAATAAGTTCCAAGTACCAGAATACAGTGACTGACAGTCATTTGTGTTTATGGCAAAAACATTCAAGATCCACTGAAAATCCCAACGGCATCCCTGAGAACAGCAAAAATAACACTCCCAAAGTCCCCCTGCCTTTGTTCTCTTATATGTAAGATGAGAATGGTCCTGACTTGACAGAACTACAATGCAAGGCTTGAATTCATCAGCATTTGTAAAATACTTCAGGACTCCAAAGTGAAGTTCACTTAAAATACTGCTACTTTAGGAAACGTTGATCTTTCCTTGCCTTTTTCAAATATTATCTCAGAACTAGACTAATGTAGTTTTAACCCCGGAAGACAATTTGTGCATTAAGTGTTTTTTTAACTACCCCGGGCTTTGTTAGCAGGGTAGTCCCTATCACAGAATGACAGAATGATAGGGGCTGGAAGGGATCTCTGGAGATCATCTAGTCCAACCCCTGCCAGAGCAGGTCCACCCAGAGCAAGTCCCACAGGAACATATCCAGGTGGGTTTTGAATGTCTCCAGAGAAGGAGACNNAGAAGGAGACTCCACCACCTCTCGGGGCAGCCTCTTCCAAGGCTCTGCCACCCTCACAGGAAAGAAGTTCCTCCTCCTCTTCAGATATAACTTCTTATATTCAAGCTTGTGACCATTTCCTCTTGTCCTGTCCCTGGGCATCACTCGAAAAAGACTGGCCCCATTCTCCTGACACCCACCCTTGAAGTATTTATAGGCGTTGATATTTATTGAGATTTATCTACAATATTTTACATTTATTTACAATTTATTTGCATTCTTCATGCTGCTCCCATTGGATGTACAGATAAGGGCTAACACCATCTGCCCTGGATGTACAAAACCAGGGAAGAGGAATTTGCAGGGAGCCGTGTGCTGCTCTTTCTGGCAGCTGCATTGTCTGCGTGAAGGAACTCGGACGCTTTTGCTTTGAATGCAAATTGGGTCAGCTGCCGAAATTGTCCCCTGGTGCCACTGCCCAGGCTCTGCTCCTGCTGCGCCATCCTGCCGTGTAGATTCATCTCTTTCAGCGATCAGCAGGGGAGGACTTCTGTCTTAGAGGGAGAAAAGGTTATCCTAATCCATCTCCTGCCCTTACTCTCATTGTTGCCAAACCTGGCCTTTTTCTGAGGTTGATGAGGTTAAGTTAATGACTTATGTTTTGCTTTGGGTGGGGCCAAAGCCCCATGTGAGTGGCCCCTGTGCTTCGCCTGGTTCCGCACAGTTGATTGTGTCACCTCTTTGCATGGCTTTGCTCCTCTCCTCACACTGTTTAATTGAATGAAAATTACCCAAGGTTCGGTTTGTCCGCTGTGCAATCTCAGCGACTTGCATCCCGTGGTTACCAAACCTTGCTCTTTTCTTGCTGAACTTGCCTTTCTCCTGCATCATTTATTAGGATGAACACTTCACACACAGAATCACAGAATGATATGGGGTTAGAAGGGACCCCTGGAGATCATCCAGTTCAACCCCTGCCGGAGCAGGTCCACCCAGAGCAGGTCCCACAGGAATGTGTCTAGGTGGGTTCAAATGTCTCCAGAGAAGGAGACTCCACTGCCTCTCTGGGCAGCCTCTTCCAGGGCTCTGCCACCCTCACAGGAAAGAACTTCCTCCTCATGTTTAGGTGGAACTTCCTATGTTCAAGTTTGTGCCTGTTCCCTCTTGTCCTGTCCCTGGACACCACTGAGAACAGACTGGCCCCATCCTCCTGACACCCACCCTTTAATATTGCTAAGCGTTGATAAGGTGCCCCCTCAGTCTTCTCTTCTCCAGACTATAAAGCCCCAAGTCCATCAGCCTTTCCTCATCAGAGAGATGTTCTAGGCCCCTCATCATCTTTGTAGCCCTCTGTTGTACTCTCTCCAGCAGTTCCATGTCCTTCTTGAACTGGGGAGCCCACTGCTGTGGTCCTCAGACTGAATTCTCTTGTGCACATTATTTATTGTAAGCACGTGAGTGGCTCTACGGAAATACCTCATACTGTATTTCACTCATTTGTAAATCAGGTAATCTCCCTCTTACATGGTCCACATCACAGTAATAACTTAGCAGTGTTACTAAAAGGTTTATGCAGCACAAGTGCGTGGGTCTCGTAATTAGTGTCAATCACCTGCATCTTAGATATTTAGTAGGAAATAAATTATTATAACAACAGAAGCACTAGGCTGAGTTTCACAGTGATTGTACCAGTTCAAAAATGGGTATATTTTCTGATTTTTAACTAAAATATTTTCTTTGCCTCCAAGGTTGCTACTGGCACATGCAGAGTGGTGTACTAAGGGAACTCCTCAAAATAGTCGAACAGATAAATAAACCATAAAGGTAGAGAAGAACCCAGTTTGAGGAGCAATTGGTGAAGACAAAATGAAGAACAAAAAGACAATTTAGAAAGCAAACTCAGTGTAGTACAACGTTAGTCAAGGGGAAAGAGGGAAAATTAAGTAACAAGGTTTTACTCATCTAGGTACATGTTAGATCAAAGGCGTCTTTGTTTATTTATTTTTTGTTTATTTTTATGTTTATATTTATTTTTATTTATTTTATAGTTTGTTTATTTTTGAAGATCCTGTATAGCTGATGGAAAGAGAGAGATACCATTCTAATGTGGATCATACATCCCTGAAATCAATGTCTAAAATATCACCCTTTTAACATATTTCTCTCTCTCCAACAATGGATCAAGGAATACAGGTTTTGTTACTTTTAGGGTGATAATGGTGCAAGCTTCTCCTTGCAAGGATTTCCTGGATTATTCCTATGACACATATTCCTGTAGGGCACACCAGGGCTGTAGTGCTGTGTGTTTCGGAGGTGATGGAGATGGCCAGAGCTGGCTCATGTGGCGCATTTAAATTGTTTTCTTCTTTAGATGTTTTAATTGCCTGCAATCTTTTCACAGTCACATGTGGGCAAGTAAGCAGATTGTTTTGAATCAAACAGCTGCGCTAATTTATTGCACTGTTTAAAGCGAAGCTTGAACATACTCCTGACTACACACAGGGACTGGATGTACTGGCAGATACGAACGGGTACTTATCTCCCTTCAAATTAAAACATCCACAGCAAATGGCAGACCAGCCAGCAGGCAGCACCACTGAGGGAACCATGACCATCTCCCATTCCTAGATCTGCTCCTGGGGGGGATTCATGCAGTGCTGGTGGGCTGTGTCACTCAAGGCAGATGGGTTTCCAGCCTTCCATGCCAAGGGACATGCAAGGCCTGGCCCCTCCATGTTTTTACCTCTGGTTCTGCTATGTCTCCTTGCCAAGGCAATGAATGTTTTCTTCTCGAGAGCTTGTGCTCTCCACGGAACATAAATAGCCCATAACAGAAGATAAAAGGGACACTTCAGAGGCTGGGGTTCTGAAGTTCTCACAGCAGTTTATACTTCGCAATTGAGGCCAGAGCAAATGAAAGGATTCAGGGAAATGCCCTAAAGCCACAGAGCAGGTAAAACTGGTTTGAACTCAGGGGGTTCCTGGTGGCCAAGGTCACTCCACTGTTAGTATAGCAATTCTGCCTTTTCCTGACATGAGGCGCAATATCGAACACTTTGCTTTTCTATAAATCCTTTTTTCTGTTTGAAAGATGTTTCAGGGACTCAAACCATCCTTATTAGATGAAAAGCATGAGAAGTGGAAAACCATTATGCACTTGTGAACTGGTCTGGAAAAATATGCATATGAAAGGAGAATCTGGAGGAAGCCAAAGGAGGTTGCAGTCAAGATCAAGTAGTATTTTTTCTTAGTTTGGGTTTTGTCATCATTATATTTTGAGTTTACTCTCCTTTGCAACTCTTGCATCTGAGATTGAATCTTCTAAAAACTTCTGTGAATTTCTACATCGTGCTTCACTGAACATTTCTACAAGGAGTGAAGGAACAAAATTGCAATTGTATTTCTAATTGTCTAATGGCACGTGAGAGATCTGCCTGTGTTTACCTCTGCACCATGTTCTGACTGTCCCTGACCTGAAACACTCTTAAAAGTCCAGCTAAGCCTCCCTGGTCAGTAAACAGACCTTTTAAGAACAAGTTCCAGGCTTTCCTTATGTCTATTCCTAGCTTAGCAAGTGGTGTATTTGAAAAAAAAAATCCCAAACTAGGCTACAATAAATATAAATATATGTGTGTGTGTGACTGTTTCTGCAAAAAACTGCCCGGGGATGATGTGTTCTGCAAGTTGTATACTGAAAATAAGCAGTGTGGATAGGTCTCTATGCTGACAAAACCCAACAATGTTAGACAGGAAAGAAACTTTAAAAAAAAAAAAAAAAGGAGACAGAAAGAAAGAAAAAAGGAAACAGGTGGCTTGTTCCAGGCCTGCCAAGAACATTTTGGAGCCTTGAGAACATGTACTCCCCTGCTTGGCTGAGAGTTGTTTCTGTCTCGTCCACTGAGTGATTTCTTGTCTTTCCCACAGCTTCCTTCTGCCGCCTGCAAACAACCTGCTCTCTGCTCATTTTATCTGTTCCTTTGCTGGGCCTTGCCATTTCATTCTCCACCTTTCCTCCTCTTGGTTTCAAATCTTCCTGGTTTGCAGATGCCAGTTGTTGGTAGATGATTGCCCTCTTTGAGCTCTCACCTTCTCCATCCTCCCCATTCTTCGCCCCAACCACATAAGTCAACACTTTTCAAACATTTTACTCAGTGATTGAAAATGCTGCACTTTCTGTGTGATATATTGATAGTACTGGTGAATGCAGATGCTCAGGACAATTGTGAATAAAGGTATGGTCTTCTTCAACTCACTTGTCTTCCTTCTCCACCACTGAAAACCTGTCCAGCACTTACAGAATTGTCTTTTCTTTTTACTTTAGTGGGAGCCCTAGTGAGTCCCTTGGGCTGCAGCTAGTCCTCTGGCTTTAATAAAAACAGGAAACTGATCCTCATTCCTCATCCATGCTTTAGAAATCCAGTTCATCCTAACTAGGACTTTTACAGCGTTGAAAAATAGATTTATGCTTTTTCTTGCATAGGACCATATATTCCCTAAAATACTTATATACTCCCAGGATTACCTCCATAAAATCTCTACCATACTTCATCAATACAAAAGCGGTGCTTTCACATCTTTTTGTATTTCTTAAACATAAATGAACATGCGTGTTCCAGACAACAGTGTGCAGCGAGTTCAGTGCATCCGGGGCACGTGAAACCCCAAAGGGTTTGTACTATTTGTTTATGCATGTCCAGTGTCTGTCCATCTGGGATTTCCAGATGTCTGGAGCCTGGCCAAAGCGACTCCTTCATCATGGCAGCTGGGCATCTGGAAATTCCAGACAAGAGGCTAAAGCCCACTTTATACGTGGACAGCATTTCTGGGGTGAAAAAGAGAACGTTTGCAGAAACCCAGATGTATGTGTGTGACTTCTTCTGCAGAAACCCCAAATGAGGTGAGGATAGTTTCAGTGTAATAAAAAGAGAAGCATTAAAAATATCCTACTAAAGGCCAATAGCAGATGAGTGCCAAATTCCACTCTGAGCCTCTCAAAACCTAAGTCATATCTCATTTTGCCTTGGCTTTATGACACCTCCTTTCGTTCCATCCGATGTGCCTAACACCCTCAGTAACTTCGTTCCTTCTCTCATCGCTCTGAAAACGTTTCTGAATATCGTATTATACAACAAACTTGGAAATCCCCCCATGTGGTGAGCACCAGTCCTGTTGAGTTGCCTTTTTCTTCTCCTGTGGCTTCATAATTTATGCTTCTCGGGGGACCTGCAGGCTGTTTCTTGCTGACACGCTGCTCGCTGCATGATCTGTGCCTATCTCTTTATATTACCTCTCTATAAATACTCAATATGAGCTGTGCATGGCTTTATGGAACTACAGTTGATTAGGCCATTGTTTCAAAACCAAACTAGGCCTACATCACACTTGGTGATTTTTTGTGTTGTGTTCTTTTTTTTTTCCCTAGAAATCATGAATACATTGTAAACCGAGTTTAATTTGTGCTGAAAACAGCGTGGTCAAAGGGAAGGTTCATGCTCAGAATGTTTGGGCTGACTGAATACACATGGACACTGCGCCCCTGCTGTGAAAAGAATCTAAGTCCTGATTCACAGGTGTAACTTCAGATGGTCAGGATGATAAATTAGACAGTAAGATTGCAGAGAAACTGATTTTAAAAAAGCTTTATGGGCTGATAGGGAAAACATTTGTGTCCTGGAATCATCAAAGGAATTACAGAACACCGGGTGTTATTTTTGGACAGATGGTTTGCAGTTAATTTGATAGATTTGATCTGTAAATTAACAATTATTCGTGGATGTTAAGAACACACTAATAGTTTGGGAAAAAAATATCGATAGGTAAAGCAGTATCAGAGTTTGGAAAACAGGAATTATTTCAGATCAGAAGCCTGTTAAGACTCATATCTGGAATTAATGTCAGGAGTTGCCTGCACTGAAGGGTCTTTTCAGATGGTTAATTCTGTTACTGACAGGTTGGGAATCTCTGCCTGTAGCCTGGAGAAAGCATGGGAAAATTTATTTTAGGATTAAATTGTGAATAAATCAAAGAATGTTTGAAAACTGAAATGAGTGCCTTAATTGTATATGAGCACCAGACAGTGTGGGGGGGTGTTGCTGTTGCCCACAGTAGGTGCTTTCTGCAGTACAAGTGATGTAGCTTGCTCTTTATTTAGTCCTTGAAATTCCTTGTTGTAAACTTAAGTAAGTCATCCTGGTATATTCATATGTTCATTAAATATCCTGTTTGAAAGGACGTTGAGAAGAATAATTAATACAGCTTTCTAAGTATATGAGAATGAGAAAAAACTCCATGCTATGGTTTGAAAATTCTGGTGGAAATTTTTGCAGCTGCTTCTGGGGATTTTTGTTGCTCTCCTGAGATTTTTCTTGCCAGCAGTTTTCTCCTCCTAGACTGTTGCATCTTTCAATATCAACATTTAATCCAGGTAGGACTGCTGGGTTTTCCCAGGCTGCTTTCAGTTGTTCAACACTTCCGAGGCCAAAGAATTGAGTATCAACAGCCATAGGCATTTCAAATAAACCCAGTGCGTGTCCATGTTGGCACAGGGGACTGCCTACCTAGGAATAAATTCTAGAATTGAATCATATTTTAAGTTAAATGTGTCTTAATTTTATAAAACCATGAAAGATCTTTTTGATGCGTTACTTGGAACTATGGAAGACCCTGGAAAGCTTCGGTTATCCAAAAGAAAACCAGAATGTAGTCTGTGCAGGGTGAAGGGTTCATGTGTTCATTTTTAGACTAAAGATCACATGCAGAATCTTTCTTTTCCTACTTTTTAATGTTTCAGAGCAGGTGAAACTGGGAAGATAATAATGAGTGCATATATGTGTAATTAAGAGAATATGAAAGCATTTTAACTCAAAGCAAAGAACAGTAAATAAAATAGTCTGATCTCTGGGGTTTTTTTGTTGTTGGGTTTGGGGTTTTTGGTTTTGTTGCTGGTTTTTTTCACACAAGGGCTCCTGTAAGTCCCTTTTTGCATTTACTCCCAGTGACAACTGTAAAAGTGTATTTAAAATGAGAGGGTGATATCTTTCAGTGAAAGATGGTATTGAAATGCAAAATATTTGTGTTAATAAATGGTCATTATTCATTACCACTATAATCATCACACTAAGCAAAAAGGAATTGAAGTTTAAGTTCTATAAATAAGGTTTTTCTACTATTAAGATGTAAAGGAAATGGACGATGAGGGCAGTTGGTAATTTTATTAAATATATGATAAATATGTCTTACTGATGAGTTAGTAGAAATAATAGATTCCAAAGCAGGTTTCAAATGAATTTCAGATGGATTGGATGGATTGAAATAATTTTTTAAAAAAGGGGGTTGGGGGGGAAGTCTATTTTCCAAGAACAGATGTCATCTGTAATTTAATGCATGATAGTTATTCTAACCCAGACATTACCCTGCCACAATCTGACTCATTATTGTATAAAAATGAATACCTAGAAAATGCTAAATGCTGTATGAAATCAAGCAGTATTTATATTTTGAGTGGCAAAATCTTCAGAAAGAAAATAACATTTCTTTCCAGATCTCTATCAAATCACACAGCTGACCGTGTTAGGAAAGGAAAGATAGTAATTGTGCCTGCATAATACCAGCAAAAAAAACCCCAAAGTTTATGGCAGTTTTCATTTTCACGAATGAAAAGCCTCTTTCTCCACCTGCAGGTAAAAGCCCATGTCCTGCTAATCCTTATTCACTTGAGAAAGCAGATGGGATTTCCAGAATGAGTAAGAACTTGCATCATTGGGTTCTTTGACAGGTTATAACATTTTAAAACTCAGTTTGAATGATCTTTCACTGTAACACATAGTTTTGAGAAGTGAAATGCATTTTCTATCTGTTGCTTGTTTCTCACTGAAAAATTGTTCCATATGAGGAGGAATTTTCTTTCTATTTAGAGTGAAAAAGAGATCAGATGAAAAACAGTTTCATTCCTTCTTTCAGAAATCCTGATTGTCACATTGTGTTCTTAGATTTAGGGAGAAAGATGAACTTTTAATTGCAATGCTTGAAGAGCAAATTTACAAATTTATTTTCTGTAGAAGTTTACTGTAAAGGAAAAGTTTAATTTGTTTTCTTATAAATGTTAAAATCTATTTCTAAAAGCCTTTTCCTGAAGGTCATATTCAACAGAAGTCCTGTTAATTACCATTAGTGGTTCATCTGTGTTCCCCTTGGAGAAGAACACAGTCCAGAAAATATGACATTTCTTCTTAAACAAATTTAAAAACTGTGCTTTGCAATGGCATTGGCTGGAGTTGGACTTGTTCTGCCCTGGGCACGTGTTAGCTGTGATTTTATATAGATAATTTACACCAAAATTATTTCTGGCAAGAACCTGGTTTGGAGATGACCAGAACCTTAGAAATGGCACTTCAAGCCACGGGGAGATCTCTGTATGAGGTGATCAGGCCATACCTAGAAGAGACAGGCAGGACCATGCATGATGAGCTGGTTTACGTTGTCATAATCAGGTGAAGTCGCAATGAAGGCAAATGCCTCACATTCTGGATTGATTTCTTATCAGAACTCTTTAACGGGACTTAGAGATTTTCTTCCAGGTTCCTAAATTATCTAACGTTTATTTTTAATCCTGGTGCAAATATTTGTAATCCCTAAATTTATCTGGTCTTTTATAGATTTGACACAGAAGGAAATGTCATATATTAATAAAGAATAAGAACAAGCAAGATATCTGACATTGCTGATGGTTGGGCAGCAGCCCCACTAACCACTGCTGATCTTGAGCATCGTGGGACTCTTGTAGGAAAACAAGACACCAGTTCTGCCTGTGAGAATGAAGTAAGTGTCTGAAAGCAAATGCCTGTACTAAACCTCTTTAACCTCACCTGTCCTGGCCTGAGTCTTGCTTAGTCAAAGTAGAGGGGGATGGCAGAACCCAGAAACTTGGAAACATGGATGGACGGTTAGAAATATCTCTGTGGAGCCTTCAGTGGAGCCAAAGCTTGTAGAGGTGAAGCTTGTTCTATGGTGAGAAGGGCTTGTATGTAGGGGAATCAACATGATGTGTAAAGTGTAAATAAATGTTTTACAGAAGTAAGGAAAGGCAAGGCAGAAGGATTGGATTTTGAGGAATTAGAGAAAAGGAAGATGAAGAAGGCTATAGCAGTTATAGAGAAAAGCAAGGAGTGAGGAAAAAGAAAGTAAAAGAGAAGAGGAATATGATGACCAACTAGGAGTCAGCAAAAGTAGGGAGACAGACAACTTCATTTAATTTGACGCAACATAGAAGAAGGAAAGTGTTGTTATTTCCTATTGATTTGCTCATGCTCTATTTCTGTGACCTGAATCAATACCGCTTATAGCTGTAACTTTCAAAAGGATCTCTGATATATAATTTCACTTGGAATTACTGTGAATCTGATAAATTGAGAAAAACATATACAGGCTTTTGTGGGCTGTAGGGAATGGCTTCAGCAGACCATGTGTTGGCTACAGGGCTAAGCTGGGTGTACCCAAGGGGAGGAGGTGAGATTAGACACCAAGATACTAGAGCAAAGCAGGTGAGGAGACAGATTAGTCTTGAGGAGGCTGCACATGCAAAAACAGTCGGTGTACTTTTTCTTAATCCAAGATGATTCCTGAACCACATCAGGATATAGAAGATAAACAAAGCTACTAGCCAGCCTGCTGATAGAGCTCCTGCTCAGGAGTGAAATCCCTCATCAAACCATAACATTTAGAAAAGCTCGTTGAATTTATCCTGTCCCTGTAACATTTGGGCACTGATTAAACAGGATCATCAAATGGGATCATCAGTATCCAGTTACACAGAGTGGAATTTTCAAAAATTAAATCACTCTGATTCACAGCAGATGAACTTGTGATGTAAACTGCAGAAATAAGCACGAGTGAAGAGCCTGGGACAGACATGTGGGCTCCATCAGCTTCGCCTAAAATACTAGATCATCAGCTAGAGCTGAAATAATATTTTTAATGTAGTCCTAGTAAGTTTCAAAAAAAGATAATATGCATCTGAAAAGATATTTATTCTCTACAGTTATATGTGAAACACTACAGTCACTGCATTGGTATATAAGAAACAATTCTTAGAAAACAAACTTTTTAATAAACAGGTATATTGAGGATTTTTGAGGGCACAGATTACTCCTGTGTATTTTTTAGACTGGAATCCACAAGAAATAGCCAACTATTGCAGAATGATTTATATTCACCCCTCACATCTGCACACACTGATTTTGGGGCCGTTTGATGCACATCCATAAGAGGAAGCTGAAGGCAGAATTCCTTCAGGAAGGTTCACTTGCTTTCAAAGCCATTTGGAAGCTACTTCGTTTGACAGGGCTCTCAAGACACTTTTCTAATGTCTTGCAATCTTTTTTTATCTTTTTTTTTTTCCCCTTTTTTTTTGTTATACAGGGATGGAAGAAGAGAAGATCTTATGAATAAATAACGACTGTCTTCAGTTGCTAGATGGTGCCAGTTTTGCATTTTTAAGGTTTTGCATGGGCTCCTGGGAACTGCAACCTATTATCAAACCTGCTCCTTGTGTAAGTGACTTATTTACGGTTTGGGGATGACATGGACACATGGAGTTCCTGTGCCTTTGATGTCTGTGCCTATGGGTAGTGTGAAACAGCCTTAGTTTAGAGTTTCCTTCTAGGAGGGCTTAATTAGTTTCCTTAGGATTTCATGCATCCAGTTCTGTAACTGGGGTTTGCCGGAGGAGTGGGTTGACCATTCAAAAGTTCAGTGCAATGAATTCAGCCTAAAATTCATACCATACACCACTTATGGAAGTTCAGGTGCAGAGGACTACAGATACCAGTAGCTTTCTAGGTGCAGTAAACTGCAAACTAGAATATGTTTGTCCAGAAATGTATAATTAAGTGTGCAAAACATGGGATTTTTTCCTGGTTGGATCTAGATAATGCTGCCTCTTCGGCTCCACTGTGCTCTTGGGGATGTAGCTGTTGGTGGGGCTCAGGTTGAGTCAAGATGATCTCTGTTATTCATGCTACTATCTGGAACTGATGGAAAAGCAAGAGGACTTTCAGTGTTGTGTTTTAACTTTGTGTTGAAAGAAACAAAAGCTGGAAATTATCCAAAGACTGAAGCTTCTCACTTTGAGTTGAATTTTCCTGTGGAGGTTTTAGTTTTCCAACTAAATTCCAAAGTCCTGTTGGGCAGCATGGACTGGCCAATGCCTTGCCTCAGTCAATGAAAAAAAACATCTTCAGCAGATATTTTTTCATCAGGGTGGGATTTATCTACGCATTTGAGATCAGCACACCTTCTTGTACCTTGCCACGTCCTGTCTTTAAATGCTGGTTTGAAGGAATTGAGTGAAACAGTAAATTTGAGGATCTGACCCTCTGCATTTGCACGTGCTTTAGTGGCCTGACTTAAGGTTACATTGACTTGTGTGAATAACAGGCTGCTGGGGCCACACTGGATAATAAACATTTTATGACATGTTGATTATTTCAGTTAGATATAATTAACATTTTAATAAAAAAATCCTCAGAGAAAATACAAAGCCTGAGCAGAAGCAGATCATTTTTGTGCTTATCCTGAAAGGTGTAGAGGAGACTTTTAACAACATAATTTGAGCACACAGAACAAGTGACCCACACTTTTGTACAACATGAATTTCAATGAAAGTAATGATTTCTGTGTGCGTGTACATTTCTTCAGATTCCTTGTATATGTCCCATATGTGCACATGTTATTTTGTCCTAAGCGCTTAATAGGTACTCATCTTTAATAATTAAAGGTTCACTTAATAATTTATAAAGGCGAGGCAGCAAAGGATTCAGAGTATTTAATATGTTCTTAGAATAGAACAGGTGAAGTTCAAACAATTATAGCTTTAACATTTGGCACTCCTTTTTGCAGAAATAATCCCAGTCCTTTCTCTTCCTCCTGCTCTGCCCTTGTCTTACTTCTGCAGGGTACAGCGAGGGTTAAAGTTGCTATTGCAATATGGAGCCCACTGGAAAGCTCCCATAAATAAAACTTAGGAAAGCTCCTAAATAAACCCATCTGGGGGAGTAATAATGGACAGCCTAATAATTCAGTGCAGTTTACCCTAATATTTTCACCCAGACTGTACTTGGGCATGTTTCTCTTGGTATTAGAGTTAGCAACTGGTTCCAAATATCTGCTAAAGAGGCATTGAATGACTTTCTTGTAACAAATTTTTACTGATTTGTAGTGCATGCAAGTTTACCTGCTATTAATTCGTTTTAGAAAGAGGAAAATACTCAGTATTTTGTTAGAGTGTAATTGGATAAGCCTTAATTTATGACTTAGGGAAAAAAAACCACATCAGCCTACATTATGATGCACAAGAGTAGATTCCACTCATTTATGCTGATATAAATCCACTGTAATTCCATTAGTCAATGAAGTTTTTCCAGATTAATGCCAAAGTGACTGAAATTCAAATGTTGCCCATAACTTCCGTTGTCATCTTGAAGCAAAAGGCAGTCTTTCAATCTTTTTCTTTCTCCTCAGTCAGTTTTTGAAGAGGGACTGAGGGTATGGCAGGCAGAGATGAGTAGTGCATCTCTCTGGGGTTTTTTAATACATGAAACAAAATTTAATACATGAAAAAAGAATGGAGAAATACTGCATTTCTACATTTATTTTTTTTTTACAGGGAACAGGCAAAAAGTGTGCTGTGCCTACACTTTTGCTTTGCAGGAGAGACCTGAGCAGAGCCCTGCAGACGTTCTCCTCAACTTGGGGACAACCCTGGGAATAGCTCCAATTCACTCTGCTGTTTCCCAAATGTAAATACATCATATGCTTGGCTGTTTTCCAGGTATAATTACACAGAATCACAACTACTGCTTCTTACATCTACCTACAGCTGACCAGGCACCAAAGGTTGATGATTCCAGTCCTTTTTCCACGTACCTGTCCATTAGTTAGATGTTTGCCACACTTTTCTAAACGAGTTACCCTGGAGCTGGCCAATTATTTCTTTTTTTTTTTTTTCCCCAAATCAATTATAAGCAATAAAAAAGAGGTGGGATTATAGCTGTGTTTCAGTTATGATGAATAATTCCTTCAGTGTGACAGGAGATTTAGTCCTGAAAAGATAAAAAGTACTGTTATACCTAAAAATTTTATATTGCCTTTATTTTGAAGAGGTAAATGACATTCTACTGTCTAAGGACAAGAACTTGAAAAATGGGCAAGTATTTCAGAAGAATATTTTAAATGCAATTATCTTTTAAAAATGTATTTTATCAAAGTGTTGCTGTTTGGAAGAACTTTTCCAATATCAACCATGATTCTGCAGTCCATGCCAGAAAGCATATGTGCACATTTTAGGAATTCCAAGAACCTCTGCAATGTAGTAAGTATGGCTGGAGCAAAATGTAATGTCATGCTTGAAGCTACATGTTTAAGTGTTTCTCAGTTATACACTTCTGAGGGAAAAAAAAGGAGCCTTCAAAAAAAGACTTTTACATTATATCTAAATTCTGTAAAATGAATGCTCAGAGCGGCCGCTTTCTTCATGGCAATCATGTCTTACTTTATCAGGCAGTCGTATGAATTTTAACTTCTATTGTTCCCTTCCTCACAATTTCCTGAGGTGAGCTCATTTGGAGCTGAGGCTGAGAAACACAATCACATCCGATGGCTTTGAAAAATCCGGTCAAAACTTTCTGAAGCGATTATTGTCACGAAAACTTGAGGGCAGCTGGTCTAGGTTCTCTGCTGTCCTCTGCGTGCTGTGGAGAAGAGAAATCTCTTTGCCCTTATAATCAAAACTGTTGGGCCAGATGCTGTCACCGTGTGATATCAAGCATGGAAGGAACATGCTTCAAAGGGTGAAGCTGCGTGTCAGTTCTTGAAACGGATGGACTTCCACATTTTGATATGGAAATAGGAGAATGGTATCAGGTACCCGCATCTTCTTGTGCTCCTCGCATCAAGGTTCACGCAGCCTCCCTCCTTCGTGGAGAGAAGGTACATTTAGAAATAACATTAAAGTCAAGGGGAACAGGCAGGTGCTTCAGGGTGCTCATTTATTCAGGTTTTCTAGACTGATCTTTAAAACCCGCTTCATCTTCTCCTTGAGAGATCTGACATTTGTTGAGACTGTTTCCCTCCCAGTTGACTTCAATTGGAAATCCTTTCAATTTTGCGTACACTGATATTGATGAAAATATTCTGAAGCATAACATTCAAACTGAAACTAGGAATGACATATAGAAATTTACTCTCTATAAAAACGTTCAGTTCTATCCATTTCTATTAGACCTAATTTCTGCACATTTTGGTGGCTTTTTTTTTTAAATAGCTTTTACTTGTTTTGGTTTCAGAATGGGAACATGATATGTGGTTGAGCTTCAAATATATGCAGCTGGGTCAGTACGCAGAATGGACTCTTTGTAGATAAGAAAATGTTGCCTAAGCAGTGATTGGTAAGATATTTATAATATGCAGAATCAGTTGCTGGCATCAGAATTCAATCCCTTTCATTTCTCTTTTAATAAATGTGATCCTTGCTGGAAAGCCCAGCTGGCTTTAGTCTGCAACGTAAACTAGCTCAGTAATGGGTCAGTGGTCATTCTGCTCCCTGACAGGGAACACAGCTACATTTTCCCAAAGAATCCATTGTCACTGGTACAGAATGGTACTCACCTGGCATCTGCACCTTAGGAGTTCACGTTTCTGTGCATGTTCCAAAATTAACAGTCCTTATCACAGGACTGTGCAAATGGAGAGTCTCAGCTTCAAACTCATGTGTAATAAGCTCTGTAAAACTCCTTTCCACTCAGAAAAGTGATAGATAGATAGATAGATAGATAGATAGATCGATCGATCGATCGATCGATCGGGGAGTTTTAAGACTTTTGACATTTTCTAAATATTGCTGTATATTTAGAATCTCTTGTTATTTGAAGTTTTTTGAGTTTTGATTTCCAGCTGGATGTTTGAGAAACGTGAAAGTAGGACAGCAAACAATAAAAAAGTGGAAGGAGGGGATTTTGCTTTGTGTTTGTGAAACATTCAGGTTTCTTTTCATTTTAACTTCCTATCTAAATTGTGCTTTGCAAACAGTAAAGTGATCTATACTGTAGTATGTGCATAAGCATGAAAGCTTCTTATTTAGGAAATAAAATAAGGTCTTGTTGCTGACACAGAAACCAAAGTTGTTGACAGCTTATCTCTGAGAGCATCAGAAAAAGAATCTGAACCTTCATCATTTTCAATCAGTAGACAGCAGGGTTTTTACATTAATTTTTAGTCATTATGGCCGAGAGAAGCAGCTAGAGCATCGCAGGAGCATTTCCTTCCTTCATCTCCTGACAAGAGATATCAGGGCAAGATTTCAGCCACATCTCTCTGTGGTGACAAAGGGAAGGCATATGTATCATACCAAAGTGTAATTAGTGCTTTTGCTGCAGGATGAGCTCCAATTATGGAGAATCAGGTGAGAAGAGACCAAAATGTATACTCGCCCCTTCTCCATCTTTTATCCTTCATCTCCTATTAATATTTCACTCCAAAGCAAAGCGGTCTGGAGGGTGTAGAAAAGCCCCCTAAGGATTTTATTTTCTGTGCTAAATTGTACTGCTCCTAATCTCTTCCCAGATAGATTCTGAGACTCCGGTGATTGATAAGCCTTCGCTGATATCAGTCAGCGATGCTTAATGGGGCGTACAGCTGACCAAGTGAGCTGTGAAGCTCTCCCTAAGAGCTTTCCAGCTGGGAAGAAATTCTTGTCAACCTCCAGCTACTACCTCAGTTTGCAGATTAATTTCGTTTGGGCTGCTGTCACACCACATTAGCTCTCTGAACATTTCGGATGGTAGCAAAGTACCGATTTGTGCCATTAAAATGACATGGAAAGGTACGGGTTTTCTGTTATTCAGTGATTCAAGTATAATCATCGCATAAAAAAAAGATAATTCCCCCAAATTGCCTAATTGGTAGTCTTAAACCTCTAACTCGGGATTTTAAAGCATAGGCCCTCCTGCAAGAGGCAGTGGGTGGTCTGGCTGCCAGCAGCTGCTCTGAGCTGAATCCAGCTGTGGCTGTAGAAGAATTGGAAGGGCCACTTATCCCTCACTTCACTTATCACTGTTCCTCTGGGGGAAATTACTGCCCGCCAGACCTGGGGGCTGAAATGCTTGTTTTCTGCTTGTTGTGTAAACTGCTTCTCGTGTAAACTGCACCTTGATATGCTTCAGTCAAAACAAGCCAGTTTAACCAGTTTATGGAGCAGGCTTTACTAACCTGGCCCCTCTTGGTGCAGTTATCTCATTGCCCTCAGGTCATAGAATCATAGAACCATCTGGGCCAGAAGGGACCTCCAAAGGCCATCTAGTCCCACCCCCCACAGTCAGCAAGGACAACTAGACCAGGTTGCCCAGGGACTCTTCGAGCCTCCCCTTGAATATGTCCAGGGAAGGGGCTTCAACCACCTCCCTGAGCAGCCTGTTCCAGTGCTCCACCACCCTCATTGGAAAGAACTTCTTCCTCATCTCCAATCTAAATCTGCTTTTCTTCAGTTTAAACCCATTGTCCCTCGTCCTGTCACTGCAGGTCTTTGTAAACAGCCTCTCTCCAGCCTTCCTGTAGCCCCCTCAGGTACTGGAAGGCCGCTCTTAGGTCTCCCAGGAGCCTCCTCTTCTCCAGGATGAACAACCCCAGCTCCCTCAGCCTGTCCTTGGAGCAGAGGGGCTCTAACCCCCTGAGCATTTTTGTGGTCTTCCTCTGGACCCGCTCCATCAGGTCCATGTCCTTCTCTTGAGGGCTCCA
>BJBW01000518.1:9918-44546 GCA_004320125.1 Scolopax mira | reverse complement strand
GCAACACTTCTTTTGATGCAGCCCAGGATGCGATTGGCACTTGCAGCCCACTGCCTGCTCATGGCCAGTTTCTCAACTACCAGATCTGAGGAGACCACAGTTCTTCACCCAACAGTGGTCAGGGTTAGCCAGGTAGGGCACCAAGGGGTGATAGGCAGACTCTTCCCTTGGCTGTGATAGAGTGAAGGGATTTGTCTTAGGTATTTAGGTCTGTCTGCATCCATGGCTGATTACTGATGGGAGAGAGCATTATGTGCTCGTGCTGCTGGCAGGCACTGAAAAAAAACCAAACAAACCAAAGCAAAAACTTTCAAAAATATCACTTAAATCAGTAGAAGCCACACATACAGCAACTTGAATGAGGAAGAAGATTCTGGTTTTGAAAAATTATTTACCCTGGTTTAGACTTTAACAAGACTCTATTACTTATGAACAGGGTTTTCACTGTCCATGCTATGTGAGGATCAGATTTAGTTGCATCTCACTCTTTGCTGTATAAGATTGGCATGGAAATATAATAATTTTCCAACCTCCTCTTAGGAGGTTGCCTTCCCCTGTTACAGTACCCTTCTACTTGTGAATTAATTTTTGGTTCCAGTCCAAAAGCACAAATGCCATGGGGCAATTAGAAAGATGCAGGGCAAGTGGCATTTCCCTCATGGAGACCTTTTTTAAAATATCTATTGGTTTCTCCCTTCAGCCCACAGTGCCACGGAGAGTCTGTTCCAGGCTAGAGCCCATCAGAGTGTCATGTAGCAGTCTGCAGAAAATACTCAAATTCTATTTTTAGTCTTTTAAAAACTAGGCTCATTTTCTTGGTTTCTTGACATGCCTTATGATGCCATGTCCCTGGTCTCAGACTTGTAGTCATGCTTTACTACCTTCCTTCTAATTTTACTTCATTCCTTTTCAAATATCTTCTTCAAGAGACTTTATATTACAAGTTCTATAACTCAAAATACACTATCCAAACAACATCTATGCTCGGTAACAAATACTGCTGGGGAGTTCAAAGCTTCAGTTTACGTTAAAGGCAATTTTTCACACATCTGTTTTTGTCTCTGAAGTCACAGGATAGAATAATTTGTAAGAATTTGCATGAGATTCCCAATTGTTTGTTCTTCTTCTCAGGTCCACCTGTAACTCTGCTTTTTTCATTGTACTTGCTTCAGGGTTACACATCAGGCTCAAAGTGAAGTCAGTAACAGTTGGCCTTGAATATATAATGTCAAACATGTTGAAAAATCAGATCCAAGTTATTATAGTGTGGCTATTTGGGGTTATTAAATTTTCTTAACTAAAATCTCTGGCCTACATCTATAAGGTCAGGCTGGAGGTGGCTTGGAGCAACCTGGTTTGATGGGACATGTCCCTGTCCAGGGCAGGGTGTTGGAACTTGATCATCTTTAAGGTCCCTTCCAACTCTAACCATTCTGAGATTCTAAGGGGAAAGTCTACGAAGATATCCAGAGGTATAGTATCCAGTTGGTATGTATAGCTAGACCTTCTCCTTTTTGCTGTGTTTTCTACTTTTTTTGATGTTTATGCAGAGAACTACTTACATCTTGCCAGCTCTGAGCTGCTTGAGTCATCCTCCACAGGTTAGCTGGCTTCACAAAACCAGGCTCAACTCTGATCCAAAATCTCTAAATAAAAGGGAGAGTTTTGGATAATGAGGCTGAGCATCAGGGAGGCAGGAAAAGTAGGTTGTTGTCCCTGCTCTGGTAAAGAGGTACTTAGACAAAGTGAGCTTCATAGGGAAAGACTGAGAGCTCATGGACAGCATACCATAGTAAGAAATGTCTGCTGATAATAAAGCCACTGTATCCTGCCGTGATGCTGCACCAGTGAGGGACTTCTCTGCCCAAATCCACTGGGCTCCTGACTCCAGCCCTCTATTTTTCCAGCTGTAGTTGATGCTAGGAAGCCAGGGGAGTGTGGCTGCACAGTCGGAGCACGGGGCTCTCCTCTCCTGAATCTGCAGCGTGGGGAGCTCAGGAAGGGGCTCTGCTTGGTCTGAAAATCCCACACTTCTGAGGGGAGGAGGAGAGCAGTTTCCTAGGAAAAAAATATTCACGGTGACAAGTCCCAGCTCCACAGCAAGAACAGAGCAGTGGGAGAGCAGCAGGGCAGTGGGGAGAAAAGAAACACTCTCTGAAATCCTGTCTAGAAAAAATCTGCAAGTACTGCAGTACCTGGTGGTGTTATGATGGGATGTATTTGTTTTCAGTTTCAGTACTGTCATATTCAATTAGGATCGATCCAAATTAAATCCAGTTATGGAGAAGAAGGATTTGCATCTATTTTTCTGTAATGTAGATAAAAGCCATTACCTACAGAGCACAAGAAGAATGGCATGGACTCCATCACCCCCATATGTTCTTTTTTAATCCCAGAGGTATGTCCTTAGCTGTGAATCTTGCAGGGAACAGAGATCTTTCAGGCTTGGAAATACAGTGCTGACTCTGTATCCCTCTTGACAGCATTTTTCCTTGGCTTTACTCTGTTTGCTGTGGGCCAGGCACTGAATGGCAGGGTATTTATAAAGTAGATGCTACAAATTACATCCAAATTACCTTCCTAGGAAACTAATTCCCTGTCTTGTTTCTCAGTTTTGAACATGAGATAATTCCTCCTTCCTACCTTGCAAGGATGTTGAAGAACTGCATTCAGGCCTAAGAAGCACTCAGATGCTATAGTGGGGGAAATCCAGAGAAGGCTGTAGAGATGTTACTAATTCCAACTTCAGAAGAGGTTATAGAGTGTGGTGAACGACATTCGGTGAGCTGCACACTGAAAAACAAGGGGAAAGCAAAAGACTAAATAGCTGCCAGCTGCATGAGAACATTGTGCTGAAACGAGCGAGGTTAGAAAAAACAACCAGTACATCATAAGTGTGTCAGAATTTATAGCCATACAGTGAAGTAATTAAGATTGGACAGGATTCCCCTAAATGTCGATATGAAAAGGCAATAAATTCTAAATTTTTCTCTGGCCTGTACATATACAGTGGGGTTTTTTTGAAAATGAAGCTGTGTATTTCCCTAGAGAGCTTGTCCTCTCCTTGTCCCAAGATAACTTTCTTATGTAGAAGTAAAGATGAAGGGTGTTCCATTGATGGAGAGGGCTGATTCTTCTTATTCCTGCTTTTCTCCAGGGCAAACCTTCACAGACAAGTCCCTGCTGGAGCTCTGTGGTTCACGCTATGCTCACCTGCATCACCAGGCTCCCCTGACCCCAGTACCAGGCTGTTATTTCTTCAATGTGCACCCTGCAACCTGGGGACACCCACTGATTCCTGTGGGTTCCTGGGGACACCCTCCGATTCCATTGCCCCCTGCACAGGAGTGTATAAGTGTATACTTATTTCTTCCCATACTACTGCTGCTTGCTCACATTGTTTTTCTATTTTCTCAACATAGTATATTGTTTTTACAAGGTGGCATTTGTCTGAACTTAGATTTGACCTTGGCTCATGTAGCTCACAGCAAGGAAATAGGTATTTTCTGATAACTAGCCCACTTTTTACTCTCTGAAGGACCCCCACTTCTGCTGTTCATCCCTCTAACCCACTCCTGGCAGTCTCAGAGCCAGTAGGTATGGACAACAGCTGTGAAAAACTTCCTCCAGCCTGGGCAGACTTCAAAATGCAGGGCAAGTGGAGGTCTCAGCTCCTTTCCATGGTTATATTTCTGCCCAAATTATTTTGCACTGAAAACTTTACCATGTCACATCAGCATAACCAGGCTTTTGGCCTTTGCCGACTTTAATTAACATTTTGTAGAGCTCAGTGTGGTTCCGTTTTGAGGTTGTCATGCTGATGTAGGAGGGCTTAAGAGATGCTTCCTGCTGCAACAGGCAGCTTTAGGAATAGCACTGGCTACCTGCCCTCGGAAACCCATGGGAAAGAGAAGCTCTCAGAGAAAAAAAAAAAAAGAAGAGGGAAAAAATAATTTTCTTTGTCCTTCCTGCATGCACATTGACCTTCTGTTTGTCACTGAAAAGCAGAAGCTTGGAAACGTGCAATTAACTTGTCTTTCTGTGATTTTCATTTTCAGGCTATGGCAGCAAAACAGAAAACCAGTGCTAATCTGGTGTCTGTAGCAGATACTTCAAAGCGTCTCTTCCTTTGCTTGAAATCCGCTGGAACAAATCTTCCAGAAGTAACATCAAGATATGAAGTCCACGCACCATAATCAGTGTGCTGACAGAGGGCTGCCAACCCCTTCTGCTCCAGAGGAATCAATTAAAAAGCATCATGTAAGCTGGCAAAAAACCCCCAAAAACAGGGAATCAAAGGAGAATTTGTGAAGTGTCCCACATTGGCTTTAAGATTATTTTTTTGTATTACTGATCCCTGACCTCTGTTTTATATCAAACCTTTCAAACCCTTCATATCTGGATTGCATACAGATCCTGAAAGATCTGTATGCAATAAAAAGTAGCCAGAGCATCATGGCCATGTGGCTCCTCTATTTGGCAAAAGCAGCTCAGTTTCCTTGTGTGGTAAGGTCCATGATTTGTAAAAATGTCTAGTTTACCAAGCTCACTCCTTCCTAGGACCTCAGGTGGAATGGGAAAAATGGGGAGCTCAGTTTTGGATTTGTAGAAGATCCAGAGAAATTATGCCCCATAAATAAGAGTGCTAATGGAACATGTACAGCTCCAGCCCTCTCTTGCTAAACCAGCCTTAAACTTTTCATAGAGCACAACATGTACCTGAAGGAGCTCCAGGAGAGCTGGGGAGGGACTCCTGATCAGGGACAGGAGCCATAGGATGAGGGGGAATGATTTTAAACTGAAAGAGGGGAGATTTAGATTAGATTTTAGGAATAAATTCTTTGCTGTGAGGGTGGTGAGGCAATGGAAGAGGTTACCCAGAGAAGCTGTGGCTGCCCCATCCCTGGAGNNGAGCAACTTGGTCTGGTGGGAGGTGTCCCTGCCCAGGGCTGGGCTTGGAACTGGATGAGTATTGTGTCCAGTTCTGGGCACCTCAATACAAGAGAGACATCGAGGTTGAGTCCCCATCCCTGGACGTGTTGAAGAGTCGTTTAGATGTGGTGTTGGGGGATATGGTGCAGGGGAGAACTTTGTAGAGTAGAGTAGATGGTTGGACTCAATGATCCCAAGGGTCTTTTCCAACGAAATGATTTTATGATCTTTAAGGTCCCTTCCAACCCAAACCATTCCGTGATTGTATGATTAGGAGTTTTTTTAGCATCTAACATATTTGGTTCAGAGCAGGGATATGGGGAGCTCTTTTTGATGCCTTACCCAATGTGCTATTTACTCTGTTGGCACTGATTGCTGAGCAGGCCAAGAGCAGCAGTGAACTTAACATCAGTGCATAGAAACGAGACAAAAATAAAGACTTCAACTTTATCATATCTAAAATATCTCATGGCATTGAAAGCTGGATTAACCACAGGAGATATGAGTAGATAGATATCTATGCATATTCTTTTAATTTTAAAGCTTCAGTAACTTTCTGAAATATTGCCTTGTCTTTTTTGGACAAGTCTGTTCTTCTCATTTCAGAAGTTTCCCCCTGCTGTCTTTATTTTATTTAGTCTTTCAGAGCTTCAACAGGAGGCAAATGTTTTCGGTTGTGAGAGAGAGCCAAAATTATTTCTCTGTTCTTCTTTCAGGATAGTGGTAAGTACCATCCTTCAAGACAAACTCAGTGAAAGGAAGCTTTTTTAATGTAAAGAAATACTCTAGAAGAACCTATAGGTAGGGGGTAATGTTTTTCCTCACAGTTTCTTCACGAATTAGCACAGAGTTAATAAAGCTTTAAACAGGCATATCTAATGATCTTTAACAACAGGTGGTAAAACTCACTTACCCAATTTACCCGATACTAGCTGTAAATGAGGGTCCCTCAGGAGAACCAGCCACAGAATGGCTCACTTCTTTTAATAATGCCAACCTCTGTTTCTATGGAAACAGCACATCGTGTTTGCTGCTTGCAAGACATGTGTTTAGCCCCTTTTAAAATAAACTCTCTTCTCTTTACATTGCTTTTAAGACTGAAAGAAGCACTCTGCTTCCAACACACCAAATTATTAGTCCTTCCCCTTCCCCTCTAAATAAAAATAAAGCATTGGATGTATAGCCTTGCTAATTATCATGAGAAATAACAGCAGTTTTGTAGGTTACAATTTCTAAGAAGAATGGATACCTCACTGCTTTATTGGAAGTTTTGGAATTATGGCTAAAACCAGATGCTGTTGTGTTTAAAATTGTATCATTCGGCTTCATTAAGCGCGTATTCTCCTGCGTGTTTTTCCATAGGTCAGGAATTGGTGGTTTGCATCACCACGCTTTAGAAGTGCTTGCTCTTCATATTGTGAGGTGCTTAAAGATGCTAAAAGGCCATCTGTCGAATACTTGCTGTGTTGCAAAAGTGTGCACCTATTTACCTGCACTTCTTCTGGGCCATCCCTTTTTCAGCCCAAGTCACCACTGAAATTAATGGGGTTTTCCTCCCAAATGGCCAGTATGAAACAGCAGCGGGTCATTATATTGCCAATAAAATAAGGTGTCTATGTCATTAATGTGTGTTTAGATCATACCGAAACAATTCTATTCATCTGATGAGTTTTGCCATGGAAGCTGTTTTTTTAGCTTCCCCGTATCTCGAAAATAGAACGGTGTGTCTAAAGCTGTGATGGAATGAAGATTTACAGAGCTTGGGCAGTCAAAAGGATGGCATTATAGGGTTGTCAGAGTAACAGGCCTTGGGAATGTGCACTGTTTATGTTTAAAGGGAGAAGTCAGCTGGAGGCAGACATCTGAGGCATGGATTGATTTGCAGCTTAAAAGCAGATTGTGTTTGGAGAGAGAAGAATGGAATTCTGGCTCACATCTGTCTTTCAGATAATGTAACAAAAAGACCTTTTCTTGAAAAAATAATAATAATGTTATTAATGCAGCCTGGCTTCAGCAGCAGCATTTCCAAATACCTCGTGAAATGCAGCCCCACCTTCACAGCAGGTCATTAACAGAGAAAGTTGAGCAAAGCAAATCAGTCTAATCCAGTTAAAAAAATCAAAAATAAAATTGAAGAGTTATTCAAAGTTTAAAGAAAGATACATATTTCATACACCATTTCGTCTGATGTTCGAATATAACTTTTTGAAGTATGGACAAGATTTGATCCTATGTTTCTCACTCAGCTCATTGGCTGGGGCTTTTTTCAATGCTCATGAGCCAAGTATAAAAGAATAATTTGCAAGTCCATAATTTGGGCTTTAAAACCAGCATTGTGGTGAGTATAGGTTGGGATGAGAGAAAAAAATCTCAGATTCTGTAGAGCATTGCCAAGATCAAATGAAGGATTTCTGAAATCTATAAATGAACTCTCTTGATTCTCACTACAAACATGGCTGATAAAAAACTAAATGTCTCTGTCTTTCTCTTGTGGAAAATAGAGGTTTTACAGTGTTAGGATACTTCTGTTTCTTTAGTACTTCTCAGTTATTCTCTGTAATTCATTACTGCAATGGAATGCCTTGCCTGTTAGTTAAATAATACTGCTTCTTAGCCAATTTGTGAAGATTTTCTGTCTGTTCCTATTGTGCTAAATTGTATTTCAACTCTTACTACTCTAGCATTTTCAGTTCTCTATTGATCAATACGGTGCACTGTCATTTAAAGGAGAATATTTTTGCTGGAGTTGAAAAGGTTTTGTACAAGACACACAGTAATTTTCTCTCGAGGTGAGTTGTCTTTCCCTCTGCTTTATTCTATGCTATTTCTCTAGGTCTTTCTGTTATAAAGAAAATTTTTAATATGAGCTTTCAAAGACACACAGGATGTGTCTCCATTAGAGCCGAAACTGTTGATTAAATGGGTAGAGATATCACGAACTCTTTTTAGTTGGTTCTTTGTAGCTGCCTTAACTCTGAATTCCACAGAATCCAAGCTACTTCTAGAAGCAACTTTTCAGTCTGTAATAATAGGGTCTTTAGGCCTCTCCGTTTTAAGTGTCTGTTTGAATAAAAGTATTTTCTGGAATCATCTGGGCATTTCTATGTAATTCTGCCCTAAGGGATACAGACCATCAATGCACCTTTGGATCTTTGGATTTTCCTCCTCTTCTTTTTTTTTTTTTTTTCAGCTTTTTTGTCACTGAGTGCTGGGAAGTGTTGTGTGATTTGTACAGCCCGTCTTCTATGGACCCTCTGCTTACGTGTTGAACAGGTAAAAATGCAGCAGCTCCTCGTGCATCCCTCTGTATCATTGGCAGACTCTGTATCATTTATATCAGCTATAACGGCCTAAATGTAGCGTCCAAACCAGTGTCCGGTGAGCTGACAGTTGCTCTGCTGGTACCCAAGCCATCAGAGAACGCTCTCCTTCCTGCTCTTTCCTCTCAACATCGTTTTAAGAAGTCAGGAGTAGATGCAGAAGGAGTACAGGTAAAAAAATGCTTTTCTTTCACCAGCAATAACCAGAGTAAAATACTTTTATCTGTCTTTTCTGTAGAAAAACATAAGCTCTGAACAAGCTTCTTTCAATAAACAGAAGAAGAAATACCGTTTTGCAAATGTCATGGAAAATTATTCTAGGCTGTAATTGTTTAATTATTTCTTCCTATTCGTGATCCTCAGCAGATTTTGAAGGGCTGGCACACGTGTTCTGATGCCCATCTAGAAAGACCTGAAGTTTCACAAAGTCATCGCTTTTAAAGCCAGGAGGTACTATGATTATGTCATTCTCCTGTTTAAGGTAAGCTGGGAAAGTGTATCCACAAAATACAAATTCATGCTGAAACTCGTTAGGTCTGTTGTTTTGACTACAGTCTTTCTCGTATCATTAACTTCAGTTTTACTTCCTCGCTCTCAAGTTTCAATCACAGCAGTGCAAGGATTTATTTTCATATTTAAAGTCCTCCTTATTTCCTTAAATCTCTACAGTTTGTAGGATATGATATGAAAATGTTTGGTTATATTCGTATTTTTTGTGCTACCTTTGCAGCAGTAACTGTAGTAACCACAATTTTTCTCATCCATGGGTGGTGGCACAGCTGGGAAGCTGTAATGAGAGTTTAAGAGCATAGTGGTCAAATAGGGTTCCAATACATAGTTCAGACAGGAAAAAGAGAATGTTTCTGCACCCATGCTCACCAAAGATGATGATGAGGAAAAAGGGTCTTTTATTACTTTCAGCATTAAAAGATGATCGAGGTTGTTCACTAGCACCTAAAGGGCAACTTTGAGTATAACAACCAGTATCATGTTGAGGTGGAACTTCTTATGCTCGAGTTTGTGCCCATTCCTTCTATTCCTGTCCCCTGGCACCACTGAGAAAAGACCAGCCCCATCCTCCTGACATCCACCCTTTAAGTATTTATAGGTGTTGATCAGATCCCCCCTAAGCCCAAGTCCCTCAGCCCTTCCTCATAAGAGACATGTTCTAGGCCCCTCATCTTTGTAGTCCTTTGCTCCTTCCAGCCTCCCCTCCTACTCCTGTTCAGTGGCCATCAGATAAACAACATAGAAGCACAGCAATACAATCTGATTAAAATTGACTGCTTCAGAAACAGTCTGGTGGTTTCAGCCACAAGATTTCTCCCATTTCTAGTGTCTTTCACACTGTGATTATTTTTCACAATCTTGAAGACCTTTCAACATAGGTCTTGTAGCATAGGTGATCCATTCTGTCCTCATTTGGTTTTTCAGACTGACTTACATAAAACTGTTTCACAATCCCAGGTATTCTGCTGTCTCAGGCAACTTAAAATAAAAGTCTCAGTCGCTGAACCTCATTTGAATTATCAGAAGCAGCTCAGCAGCAGCTCCCAGAGCTAAATGTCGAGGTGGTGCTGTGAGCAAGCTGTGAGCTTGATGAAGAGAAGACCCAGACAAAAGCCATGACAGCCACTGCTGCTTCCGATGTCCAGCAAAAGCACCCAAACAACTAGATCTGTGATTCTCTTCTTCAGTTGTGCTACCTCCTTCACTGATCAAAGCCTTTTTGTGGGGGTTTTGTGGCAATATTTAGTATTTTGCCAAGCTAGGGATGGGTAGTGAGTAGGATTTAAAGAGGGAGAAAATGGAAAGTATTGCACAGAAACCTTTCAAGAAGGTAATGAATTAGTGAATACAAAATTACGTCAGTGACCAGTGACAGTATTGAAGCACAAAAATGTCAGATAAAATAAGACAGGCTTGAATGCCCTCATTCTCCAAATAAACCCATAACAATTCTCTTTGTTCTTCCTTGGTTGGAAGAGCAGAACTTGACCAATATCAAAAATCAAGGTAATGCATGTTCTTATCCCTTCTTCTAGAGTCCCGTGCACAGATTCCACTGAGATAAAAGGGGGAGTGTGAAAATGCCAGTTGAAAGGCTTTTTTCTTGAAGTTTTTGTGATGGTCCATAGGACTTACAGTTTGGGTAATATATCCTAGTCCCAGAGACTCGCCAGTTGAACCTAAACCAAATGGATAATCAGCTGAACTTTGACAAGTTTAACCTTATGGATATTCTCTTTCTTTTTTCTTTTTTTTTTTTTTTAGTCTGTAAAAATCTACATTTTATTAGAAACCTACAAACTCTTTTTTGCATTTTATAAAATACTGAAAAAAGGTCCTCTGTTATTGCATTACTACATCACCATGATTTTTTTTCAAAATCAGTGTTTTCCATAAGTCTGTCTGTACATTGTTGTCTATGAAATAGTACTGAAGAAGTGAGAGGAAATTCTGTACTTCTGTGCTGAGCATTATGAATCCTGTGCAGACTGGGGCATACACGTGTGCATGTTTTTGGGTGTGTTTGTGTGTGCCTACGTGTGTTTATGCAATAAACCATCTTATCTCTTTTATTTCTATTTAAGGCTCTGAAACCTTCAGCTTCCATCATTGCATTCTGGCTTCCAGGAGAGGCAGAGTGGGAACTACGAATGATGCCAAAACATGGCTGTAGGTATCTGTGTAGGGTCCTGCACCTGGGGAAGAAGAATGTCAGGCACCAATACAGGTTAGGCATGGATCTGCTGAAGACAAGTTCCGAAGAGAAAGATCTGGGGGTCCTGGTAGACAGCAAAATGACAATGAGCAAGCAGTGTGCTCTTGTGGCCAGGAAGGCCAACGGAATCCTGGGCTACATAGGGAAGAGTGTGGCCCCTGGGCTAAATAGGTCGAGGGAAGTCATTCTTCCCCTCTACTCTGCACTGGTGAGGACACAACTGGAATACTGTTCCAGTTCTGGGCTCCCCAGTTCAAGAGGGACAAGGAGCTACTGGAGAGAGTCCAGTGAAGGGCAACGAAGATGATTCAAGGATTGGAGCATCTCCCTGATGAGGAAAGGCTGAGAGAGCTGGGACTCTTTAGTCATCTGGAGAAGAGAAGGCTGAGGGGAGACCTTATCAATGCTTGTAAGTATCTAAAGGGTGGTTTGTAGGAGTAGGGAGCCAGACTCTTTTCAGTGGTTGCCAGTGAGAGGATGAGGGGTAATGGGCACAAGTTGGAACATATGAGAAAAAACTGCTTCTCAGTGAGAGTGATCGAGCCCTGGAAGAGGCTGCCCAGAGAGCGTGTGGTGTCCCCTTCTCTGGAGATTGTGAAGACCCGCCTGGATGCCATCCTGAGTGATGTGCTCTAACATGCTCTGGGTAATCCTGCTTCAGCAGGGGAGTTGGACTAATGATCTCTATGGTCCCTTCCAACTCTAAAAATAATTCAGTGAAATTTAGTGAAGTTCAATGCTTGCTAGGATAAATTGCCAGGATCTCTGCTTGTAAGGCTGGGATGGCAATTAGTACACTCGTGTGCTTTTGTCAGAGACCAGGAAAGGCAGAGATAAGCGGGGACCTGGCTCCACACCTCCCAGGTGCAGACAGTATTTCACTGAGCACACTTGCCTCTGCTGCTCCTTTTGCCATCCACCCCAAAAAAACCCAAAACAGCAGGAAATGCTGTTTTTACAAGGGAGGATTTCAACCTTGCAGCTTTCTCTAAATGCATAATTTCAAGACGTTAGATTTATTTCAGAGTAGATTTCCCAAGGGAGTACGAAGCCAGAACAGAGCTCCTGATTCATCGAGGCCAGTGCTCTGCTCTGTCTGCAGGCTCAGGCAATCACATCACACACTCTTCTAATAACTGTGTAAGTGCTGTCTTAAAGCCAGATGCACTTAGGTATTTTGTGCATTAGGAGACTCCCCCAGAATGGTTCTCAGGCTAAACCTCATAATTTCTTAGTCTAACAAACTAAGTAAAGGCATTTGGCTCTGGATATATGCTCTCGTGACACAACAGTCTGTAGACTTGATGGGCTCCCTGGTTTAAAACCAGTCTTGTTTCCAGCTCTGGCTGGGTCATTCCCATTGCCCTTACCATCCTAGCCTTTGGCCAGGTGTCCCAATTTTCATATCAGTCCTTTCCCCTGTCCTGTAAGCTCTCTCTGGGGTATTACTTCTTTTTTTTTTCTGAGATGGATGGCTTAAAGATTTTCCATAAATATTTCCCCTTTTTGATATGACTGAAGTTTCAGATAGGTCAGAGTTGAATCTTTGACTACAATCATGAGCCTTCAAACCCTGGAACACCCCACGTTCCTTCACCAGCTTTGGATTCACCACCATTGGCTTTGCCTCCATTCCACCCTCATGATTAATTCCAGGATTTGTAATTAAACAGGAAGAGTTAAAAGCACTGGAGCTCATCGGGGCGTGAGGCTTGAAAGCATTAAGGGTAAGGTGGAATAAAAATGCCTGAAATAAGTACGTAACAGTCTATCAGCAATAAGAAAAATAGAGTGGACAAGAAAGTTTGGCCAGATTTGATCTCTCTGCATCCTCATCACTCAGTTTTCCTGCTGGGGAGGAGGTTTGTTCTGGGGAAGGGACCAAGGAGTGCTGGAAAGAAGTGACACGAGAGTCTGCTCATGACAGCACACGGCTGCTTACAAAAGCAGAAATACTCTGGCTGAGGTGTGGCAGCTGGCGAGGAAGTAGCTGAAAAATGGCAAACCAGGTAAATTCAAAATACATCAAATTGCAATCAAACACAGCTTCTGGAACACACACACTGTCGGTCCCACGGTGCCGGCATCTCCTGGCCCTGTGGAGCTGCAGCACCTGGTCAGTTTTTCACCACCTTCTCCTCCCGTGGCTTCTTTTCCTTCTCTCAACAACAGCAGTTACAGTGTTCGGCATAAAGTCAGAGGTACAGGAGGCAACTCTGTAACTTAAAAAATGATAGAAAAAGTGTTTTGCCTGCAACTAGACCGTGAAAAGATGGAGCTGTATAGTAGATGAAGGGATACTAGGGAGGCTTTGCCTTTTTACTCACTTAATAGCATAGCAATCTGTGGGGGTCATGTTTTCTATCAGCTGAAGGAAATTGTGTCCGTCTAGTGCACACCATCTAGCTGAAGGCATCCTTGCAATAGATGATCCTTCACAAAGCGTCTGTGTATTCTTTAAAAGTTCAATTATTTCAGGTGTTTCTGGTAATTGTAACCTCTCAAGCTCAGTACCATGAGATGAAATACGCTTCAGTGCATGATTCAGTTTCCCAGAGTGTACTGCTTTAATATTTAAAGATGGGGAAATGAGTTGCTGATTACTTTTCAGTCATTACTTTTGATTTCTTGGTTTTGTAGATTTAATCAGATGCCATTTATTTAAATACTCAAAATTACCTTGTGATTTAAAACATGCAGCTGGTTATGCTGGTTAGTGTTTAATACAGGGAACAAATCACTGCTTTTTCATGTCACAGTTTTTCTGATGCTTTATATCATGTCCAATAGAAAGGACATCAAATTTTCTCAGTACTTTTCATCTTAAAGAGCTGTAAAACCTTATCACAAGTATAATAGCCATGTGCCTTTTTGTATGTCCTTCACTTTACAATAGTAAAAGAATATGAAATGTCTTGGCACCGTTCCAAGTAATGACTTTTCCAGTGTATGCTTATGTGAATTTCTTTGTGTATAGAAAAATCTCCTTTATGTACTGCATGAGATCTACTTAAATCCATGGGGAAAAAAAATCTTTTAAGTTTGTCATACCAGTGAATGTTTTAATCTTCTAACATCCTTTTTTCTTCCTTTAATCACTATAGGAGTGGCACTGTAAGTAGAGAACATATACCACCAGCATCAAAATATCTACATTATCTTAGTCCTAATGTCAGTTAAACTTTAGAAATCTTTAGTTAAGCTCCAAAATTCTTCTAAATTAATGTTCTTGTTGAGGACTACTCATACAGATCCAAGTTTGAGGAATTCTCCCAGTATTTAGCATTCTGTTTAAGTGCAGTTATAGCAGCTCAAATTGGGATAGAATGATTTTAATTTTTTATCATCTATTTCACAAAATGAGGCAGAAAATAGTAACTCTGTATGTACTTTATTATGTTATGCCATATTTAGGTGTTTTGGTTTTTTTTTTTTGCAGCTGACCACAGTAAAATCATCACTGACAGGTAAGTCAATTAAATCAGCACAAAAGAATCCACCTGAAGCATCCTGCCTTCCCTCCTCCACACGCAGCTGGTTCTATCCTGAGGAACACCAATCCCTGAGGTATTCATCCACTGGAAAGATCTGATGTCTGCATCTTGCTGTGACCACAAAAACCTCTGCTTGCTACATAACGTGTAAGTAGACATAAGTTTTCTTTGTGTTTCTAGGAGGAAGGATGATGACCCAGTATAGATGAGTCCCAACCTCATGGAGATTCTGGGGAAAGACCCTGGTTTTAAGTCACTGGAACAAACTAGTAGCACCACCAGTTAGCCCAGGCTCTTATGGAGGGACCATGGTTTTCTCCATGGCAGTACAGAGAAATTTACAGGAAGAAGAGTAGGGAATTGTCTGCTTGCAGCCCCCTGGAATGAGCAGCTTTGCCTTAACTGAGGGAGTGGGACAGCAATTTCATGAAATCTTTGTGTTTGCAATGTGCTGCCCATTGATTACAAATGCCAGTCACTTCCCCAAATGACTGGACTTACAGCATTCAACTTATTTGAGTATTCCATGCTATAATTACATGACACCAAAGCACTCTGAGCTTTTCAGGTAATGACTACTGTGCTATAGTTCTGTTGTGAAACTTGGTGCCGTGACGTGTTCTGGTAGGTGAAATCTTCTGCAGCCAGTGATCAGAGAGAAGTTCAGCACCAGGTCTAGGGATTTAGTATAGGGAGAACTTCCCAGGTGCTGTGTAGCCCCTGTCCCATCCCAGTGTGGTACAGGCAAAGGCTGCTGAGGAGAAAAAATAGGGATTGGGAGCAAGATGTTATATCTGCCAGATTAATTCTCCCTGCTTGAAGCTGAATGTCAGGAAAGAGGGTCAATGGGATCTGATGAGGGATCCGGCTCAGATCGTGGGCTGAGTGCCCCTCAACCTGGGAGCACAGGTTTGGCTTCACAACAGGCTACTGAAGGTTGGATCCATTTCATCTATGATTCATAGAATCATAAAATGGTTTGGGTTGGAAGAGACCTTAGAGATCATCTAGTTCCAAGCCCCTGCCCTGGGCAGGGACACCTCCCACCAGACCTGGTTGCTCTAAGCCCCATCCAGCCTGGCCTTGAACCCCTCCAGNNCTCACCACCCTCACAGCAAAGAATTTCTTTCTGGTGTCTTTCTTTCAGCTATGGCTGCTTCCAGGTCATCTGTGCTGTGTCTGCCTCCAGATCTTTCTCTGCAGTTGTTTATCATAGAATGCTATGGGGTTGGAAGGGACCTCTGGAGATCATCCAGTCCATCCCCCTCCCAAAGCAGGTCCACCCAGAGCACCCACAGGGATGTGTCCAGGCGGGCTTGGAATGTCTGCAGAGAAGGAGACTCCACCACCCCTTCCAGGGCTCTGCCAGCCTCACAGGGAAGAAGTTCCATCCTTCAGGTGTCAATTTAATAGAAGAGTAATCTATAGTAAAAAACCCTTTTGAGAAAGATCATACTTTTCAGGTGCTGATCAAGCCAAACATAAATCACGTTTTATATTAAGGTGAGGGAAGGGAACATGCCAGGGGAGGGCACACTGGTGCATTCTTACTGTTGACCCTAAGTTTTTCTAATTTCACTCCCCAGGATATTGTTAATGTACAGATCGCGATATCATAGCATGATTTCAGCTGGAAGGGATCTCTACAGGTATATCGTGTTGTATCCTCCTGGAGAAAATAGTATAGAGTGACACTTTATATGTCGTAAGAGTCATTAAAGTGTTTGTTTTTTCTTCCTCTCTATACAGGAAAAGGTTCCATCAGAACAAACTGTTTCTTAGTGATTATACTTGGGGTCAATAGATCAGATCACATGCTTGCTAGGAACTTTCCGTTAATTCCTGAAACCAACAGGCCAAATATTAGCTTTAATTACAGCATATTCACTTAGCTGCATTTGAAATGAGAATCTAGCTTTCCTACCAAGTTACTTCTTGAAAGCTGTCTAAAAATAATTAAGTGGGATTATAATTGGTAGTAGTCTGTACAGCACCACAAACTAGATATAGCTGGTCTTTTACAAGTAGTTCTTTGCCCTCCTGCTTAATGTTGTGAAATCTGCCACAGAGGCAGGGTGAATAATTTAATTCACAGTAATTATAATTCAGAACTCATAATGCTAATTTTAGTGCAAGGCTTCATCAAAGCCACAGTGTTCTTCTGAAGGTGTTGCCCTCAGAAGTCTCTAGTCCCCAGAATGCAGGTACCACCAATGGCTGTAGAGTGGAGAGAGGGAGACTTTCCCCCAGAGCTACCTAAGGAACTGCCTGGTTAGTGTGATGTCTTGCTAACATGTTGAGAGAAGGTCCATCTGATGCCCGGTGAAAGCTGAGAGGGCACACGTGCTCATGTGTTTGTAGAATGCATGAACTGCCAGTAGGTGTATGATGACACAGAGTTGTGCAGCCCACAAATGATGTGATGATGATGTGCAAGTCATCAGTGATGCAATGGATCCTGACACCTTCTGCATAAGCAAGGGTGACACAGGAAAGACCCTATCTATTTGACTGCATAAAATCTTACAAGAGAAACTTTTCTTCTGGGTTTTTTTGTTTGTTTGTTTGTTTGTTTTTGTTTTTTTTTCTAAAAAGCCTGTGGAGAAAGTGGATGCAGTGTGATACTGGAAAGCATGGTTTCAGCACAGCACCCAATCCACTTTGCATGCAGCTATTGCTCAAACGAGAAAAAACAAGTGTCATGAGCCAGCTGGACACATCTTTTGCCCATCTGTTCTGTATTTATTATTTTTTTTTTTCAACAGTTGATTTACTGTTTAATGTTTATGTTTCTCATATTTGGTACTCAGTGGTGAATGAGAAAAAGCCATCAACGCCTCCTTCCCTCCCAGCCACCCTGGGAATTCCCACAGGCAAAAATGGCTGCAAAACCAAGCACAAACTTTGTCACCAAGCAGACTGGCACTTTATTTATGGGTTTATAACAATTCTAATAACTGTATGTTTTCCAGCTATCTTCAGGCACTCGTCACATCGGTAGCATAATGATAATAATCAGAAGGTCAAGGCACTTGATTCTCCCACTCAATTCTGCTCTTGTGAGACCCCACCTGGAGCACCGCATCCAGCTCTGGAGCCCCCAGCATAAGAAGGACATGGATCTGTTGAAACAGGTCCAGAGGATGCCATGAAGGCACTCTGAGGGCTGGAGCACCTCTGCTGTGAGGACAGGCTGAAAGTGTTGAAAGTGTTCAGCCTGGAGAAGAGAAGGATCCGGGGAGACCTTAGAGCCCCTTCCAGTCCCTAAAGGGGCTCCAGGAGAGATGGGGAGGGACTCTTGATGAGGGCGGGGAGCCATAGGATAAACAGAAATGGTTTTAAACTGAAAGAGGGGAGATTTGGATGAGAGCTCAGGAAGAAATTCTTTCCTATGAAGGGGGTGAGAGCCTGGCCCAGGTGCCCAGAGAAGCTGTGGCTGCCCCATCCCCGGAGAGGTTCAAGACCAGGCTGGATGGGGCTTGGAGCAACCTGGTCTGGTGGGAGGTGTCCCTGCCCAGGGCAATGATCTTTGAGGTCCCTTCCAATGCAAACCATTCTATGATTCTATCATAATTTTCATAGAATAAATATTCAGGGTAAAATAATGTCTAATTTGACTTGGGTGTTTTTTCCTTTCAAAGAATAAATACATTTCTAATAGATGAACAAAATAATAATCCTAAATCTAGTACAGGAGCAATCCTAAATCCTCAGACCCTTTCTTCACTGCCCACCATCCAAAGACAAGAAGCACAATGTGTTTATTCTTGGGAAACTTAATAGATATTCTTGGGGGAAGAACAAGAGGGAAATGAATCCGATGCTGAATGTGTCTCGTAGGATGTGCCTTTCAATTCCAATTTAAGTCAGTCATTGCATCTCTGGGAATTTTCAAGGCTGCTTTGGAAAGCAATTTCACAGACATGGTTTCAATAAATTAGTTTAGTTTTGTTCTTACAAGACTGTTTATTCATACTTGTTAATATTTCTATTGTAGCCCTATTGCCAGAAGGATACCAGAAAAGAGAACTGGGAGAAGAAAAGAGTTGCCAAGTGACCATAACCTTAATAAGCACTTAATGATGCAAGAGATCCCCTAAAAATCACTGCTCCTGGCAGCAGGGAGACCTAGAGCCAGCCAGAACAGGTGCTTCTTGCTTAGAACAGCTAAATCTTAAGCACTCCCAAACATCTCAAACCCAGAAAGTCTAAAAAGCCTCCATGAAGGAAATGCAGTTTTGAAGGGGTTGCTGCCCATAATCCATGGTTTGGGACCAGATCTACTGCAGTTCAGCAGTACACACCATCACATCACGCTCTACCATTTCTGCTGGGTCAGGAATACAGTCTGAAGATACCAGTTTTATCAACACTGCAAGGAAATCTGATTTTCCCTGGAAGAAACAACCACTTATATGTTATCCTGCATGTCTCAGCTTAGTAATGTCTGCCCTTTTTTCATTAATACATTTCACATGCCATTGTTTGGAAGACCACAGCTACTTAGTTAGCTCTTCCCTGTTGCCCAAATTTCTCATCTTCTATCCACTATAGAGGGGTTAGTAACTGCACGCACACCATGCAACAGGAAACAACCCGCTTTTTATCTGCAAGCTCACGGCACAAGTTCTGGATTTGTAATTTCACTTGGGTTTGTAAATACTCATTGGGGAGCTGCAACACTCGTCCGGAGAGGCCAAGGAAGGAGAATGGAGTTTGTACCATCTGTGATGATGGTGGGCTACAGAACAGCCCAGATTTCCTGTGTTTCCTATTGTACAAATCCGATCTATATTGCATTGTACTGTACTGTATTCCTGCTGTTCACTCATTTCCAAAACTTTGATTTATGACTATTTGCAGTACCTCTAAGTAACACCTCTATAAAGGGTGGCCACAGTACAATGAATTTTGTATTTCTCACTTAAAAACCTCTTTGTTTCCCCATGTCTCCTAAAAGTTTGCATGGTTTCTATTTAATTAAATCTCTTCTGTTTAGGCTTTTTAATTTCAGTGGGATAGATTATTTTGTTTAAAAAAAAAAAAAAAGACAACACAGAGTGGAATTGTTTAGGGAAAACGTCAAGATAGTATTTCTAGTAACAAATCCAGTGCTCCTGAGCTGCATGGAAGCAGCAGTATATTTACTGCCAGGAGAGCTCCAGCAGGACCAAGCTGCCCACACAGAGACCTGAAAACCAAGATGCTCACACCACTAAAGTTCAATGGTCAGGAGAATCACCACCGAGACAATTCCTAATCACGTTTGCTGTATGGTCTGACAATAAATAGCTTAAGGCTGGAGGGGGTGGGCAGGACACAAATAGCTATAAAGCACGTGTAGAGTCCTGCAGATCTTGAAAGTGATCTGAAAAGATTTAGATATTTTTGGCATGTGTTGAGGGCAGATTCAGACCTATCACTGATGCCAGCTGCTTGGGCCTTGCGTGTTGGGACCCTCTGGGGACATAAGGATGGGCTCAGCAGGGCCCTTTTGCCTACAACCAGGGAGGTGTATTCCACTTGATGTGGCTTTTCACCTCTTGGATGCTCTCTGTCGGTAGAGGAGGAGATGATTTACAGGATTTTCTCCACCTGATTTCAGGAAAATTACACCTGATCAGGAAATTACAGGATTTACAGGATTTTCTCCACCTGATTTCCTGGCACAAAGTCCCAAGATATAGTCAAGGATCTGTCTGGGAAGAGAAAAATTACTTTTGAAGTAAACTTCTTAAGCTCTGTTACTGGTACTGTGCCAAGATTATCTTTATTTGTGTATGTGGAGGGCCCAAAAGTTATTAACATTATATTTAGAAAGCACATTTGCGATTAACTTTATTTAGAACAGTGTCTGGGTTTATAATGTTGATTTTACACTTCATTGGATTGATTATTACCTTGCTGGGGAAGGACGACAGCATTGTATTTATGATTATTATTGTTAAAGCAGAGTTAAAAGACTTACCACCTGCCATGGCTGCTACAGGTAACAAAGAGAAAGTAGAAACAGCTGTGAAAATAAGAATCAGATCCTCCATGCCCACCCCAACTTTCCTTTGTCATGACCCCAAGCAGAATTGATGGGATTTGATGCACAGTGCTGGTGTTTTCCTGCCTCTGTATCAATATCCAGCACCAGAGCCACGGGATCAAAGAGAAAAAGCAAAACCCTGGAGAGAACTGGAAAGAATCACAAAATAGTTTGGGTTGGAAGGGACCTTAAAGATGATCCAGTTCCCACCCCCTGCCCTGGGCAGGGACACCTCCCACCAGACCAGGTTGCTCCAAGCCCCATCCAGCCTGGCCTTATATAATATATAGAATATATGTATAGAAATTTCCTCCAAAAAAAGCCTCCCCAGATCTTCCCTACAGACCAGCCTGGGTAACATGATGTTTATGACCAGTGAATCCACACAGCTGGTCCTGAGCCCAGTGTGTGAATCCTAATTGGGCTTAACGTACTGGATGACAGCTCATTCTCCTGCACCCACTTCAGCCAACTTGTGTGGGAGGTATAGACCTAACTGCAGGGAGAAAAATTATCAAATATCATTCCATACATTGTTCTTTGTGTTGTTAAAGGGAAAATGTGTGTTTTGTTACAACACATTCATTAATGTATACCAACACACCCCCAGAGGGATGGAAACCATGGTTAGAGAGAGTAAAATGAGAGAACCACTGTAATCAAAAAATGCCTAGTTTATTAATACCTCTATAAACATCCTGACCAAAACTCTACTCATATGACCAGGTTTTGTTACCAATTTAGTAACCTCTCTCTTTCTCCTTTTCTTCATAAGCTCTTTGTTTACTTGTGTATAGGAGCACTTTTGATGCTCCACAGGGGTCAGTACTGGGTCCAGTCCTGTTCAATCAATGACCTGGACGAAGGGACGGAATGTCCCCTCAGCAAGTTTGCTGATGACACAGAACTAGAAGGGGTGGCTGACACCCCAGAAGACTGCGCCACCATCCAGAGAGACCTGGACAGGCTGGANNGAGAAACCTAATGAAATTTAACAAGGGCAAGTGTAGGGCACTGCACCTGGAGAGAAACAACCCCCTGCACCAGGACAGGTTGGGGGCTGACCTGCTGGAGAGCAGCTCTGAGGAGAAAGACCTGGGAGTCCTGGTGGACAACAGGATGACCATTTGCCAGCAATAGGCCTTTGTGGCCAAGAAGGCCAATGGCATCCTGGGGGGCATCAAGAAGAGCCTGGCCAGCAAGTGGAGGGTGGTCATCCTGCCCCTCTGCTCTGCCCTGGGGAGGCCCTGTCTGGAGCACTGGGTCCAGTTCTGGGCTCCCCAGTTCAGGAAGGACAGGGAACTGCTGGAGAGGGGACAGCAAACAGCAATGGAAAAGGATGTGGGGAAAAGTCTGGAGCCTGGAGAGGCTGTGGTTGAAGGGAGCCCTGTCTTGTCCAGAAGGTGACAATGCCACATCCCTGAGACAAGAAGAGAGGGGTTGTGTGGTGAATGGGAACTCCAGGATTTATCTTATGTGGCTTTTCTGCTTCCTTTTTTGTCTGCCAAAAGCCATCAGCCACACACGCACACAAACCAACCCAGAATAGTTGGACATGCTTTTAAATACTTACACTTGAATTGCTGCTTTAAAAAGTGTATTTATACAGCCAACAAAGCCAACAATATCCCCCGGCCAGTCAGTTACACTCATTATTTCTTGTAAAGTACACTCTAAATCCTCTCCTACTTTCCCCTCAGCCCTCCCACACCCCAGTGGAGGAGTACTGGTTGCAGCTTCCTGCCCTCACACTCTGATTTTCACTCTATTTGAGCAACATTAGAACACTCACCTCTGGGGAAGGGGAAAGAGAGTCCCACAGTCTCCCGTGTAAATTCACTTTCACGCTCAATGCAGCAGAGTTTGCTGTGGCTGAATCCCACAGAAGAGCATCCTTGTGTGGTCTGTTACAGGTCCCAAAACATCTGTTGCTCTTTGATGCTCAGAGTCTTTTACTGTGAAGTGATTGAAAAGAAAAGAATTCATAGGCAGGAAGACGTTGAGCAATTTACAGGACAGAAACGAGACACAGCAGGAATTGACTGGAGGTTTGATTAGGTTCATTAGTCTATAGATGGTGAAACTCACTAATTAATACTGAGTGGGGATATCGATTATTTAATTAGCAGTCTCCAATGCACAGCAGCTGCTGAATTTTGTATTGCAGTTATTTCCAACAAAAGAACATTGCTTTTTTCTTTCTTACCTCTTCGAAACAGAGCTAAGAAAAATTAGATTTTGGTGCAAGGTTCCAGAATAGCAATTCCAGGGAATCGAGTCATCTAATTATCTAAAGCACTGCAATGCAAACTTTCCCAATTGCCATGACAATGTGTCTAACACTGCCATGGAGAAGCCCAGCACAAGGGGCTGAGTGGGTGTTTCATACTCCTTGCTTATTAAGACCTTGGTCTCTGCTCAAACTTTCACAGGGGTTCCCAATTAATGCCAATTGTGGTGATGATTTCGACCATGTGGATGTTTTTTCCTCTGGGAAGTGGAGTGAGGTCCCACTGCAGCTCTGAAACAAGGATTCCTCAGTAGGAAAATGAATCTAGGAGTTCCAGGAATAGCATCTCTGAATGTGGTTTAAATTATATACTCGCATTGTATTAAAATCCCTCAGATAGGAAGCTTATAAATAATGTATTGTGAGGAAAAAAATGATAAATAATAATACCAAAATATATTCTGTTCTTTAAGATAGCAGTAGCAATAATGTTTCAGAAAACCAGAGGAGAGCAGCAATAGGGAGCAGTTAATATTAGTGACAGGCTGCAAATATGAGATAATTTTACAGAAAGCCACTACTATCACAAGGTATTACTTAAATTATTTGTCTGTGTTCTAAAAATCATTTGGACCACCCAAACCAGACTCTTAGTGCATATCAGCATCTGTTATTGTTAAAATAAATCAATTGACCGAAGATTTTATTGGAAGAACTTTTTGCATTTCAAAGAGGCTTTGAGCAGTATTGCTTGGGTTACTTCTGAAATTAAGGCATGTAAGTGATGAGCATTTCTATAGAGACGGAATGACTCGAGGTCAATGCAATTTTGTCTCTATCAAAATTCATCATACACATTGGGAAATGGAATGATGAGAGAGGGCTGGGAGTCTTCAGAGGGTGCATAAAGGATTGGATGTTTTCTGCTCGGCATCATTAGCGAATTCTCACTGGTACAAATTGAATAGAAGGAAAAACAGAGAAACAGAAGGGAAGCAAACTCCTGCATTTCCGTGGCTTTGGCACTTCCCCCTTGAAGTTACAGACCTGTAAGCAGGGGCTGGGAGGTGGTATTCCTGGCCAACAAGGGAGGCTTTTTGGTTTATTAGGGCACCATCATCAGTAGCACATTATTAGTAAACACCTGGCCAGAGGTTCTGGGAAAGGCCACAGGGAGGGTCAGTGATGCATGCACAAATTTCATAAAAGAAATCATTCTCAAAGCAAACTTATACATCCCCGCATCTCCCTTGCCCTCTTGATCCTGAAGCCTCAGAACAAAATTCTTCTAGTTGGAACTATCCTGATGCCTATGAGTAGTCATCACTTGGATGCTTTGACCAAAGGCAAAAGGCTTCCCTTTTTCCTACTTTAGCTTATTTCTTAAAAACAGGGCGTCCTGTTGATTGAACCAGCAGGAACATCAGTGACAGCAGGAGGAAGGTGGTAGCTATCTCACAGGGAGAGAGAGCACAGGAAGAAATGCTAAACTTCCCTTTTTTGGTCCCCATACTACCTTTTTATAACAGGAATTTGTCTGGAAACCAGACAATTTAATGAAATTGTGTTTTCTCCTGTTCACACCGCATAATCCCTCTGCGTCTGAGCTAAATTTGGCTCAGTGCTCGTTCAGATTGTCAGTGCAACCAGTCAAAACATTAACAGCTGAAAGGGAAAGACAAGCAGACATTAGTTCTGGAATAGCTGTACTGTAGAAGGATGATTCAAAAACCTCTGCTTTTTTGATATTTTTTGTTTAAAGTATTGAGGGATACCAGATATTTTCAGCTTTTGAAACATTTTCATTCAGCATCTTTCTGATGGTTCAATGGTTTGTGTGATTTTTCCTCACAGGCTTTTCTGAAAAAAAAGTTTTATGATTGCCTTTGCTTTAGAAAATCTAAAATCTGCCAGAGAAAAAAGAAAATTGACATTTCTACAAATCCATTAGATGAACTGGTCAAGTAATTGGATTTTTGCAACCTTAGCACAGAACTGGGAAGTTCTGTTTTCACTCATTGCATACAGACTTCTGCTCTACCAAGATGGCCAGTTCATACCACAGAATCAGCTTTATAGTTCTGTCTATGCCTGAGTAAAACATAAGTTTGGTCTTGGGGGCAGAAAAATATATTTTCGGTCCTTTTCATATATTGTGTCAGCCTCTTTGGAACAAGCTATCAAACAGACTTTGGTCATCTTATTTTAATTCCAGGTACAGCCCACATGGTGGGAAAATTCTATCATCACACATTAGTAATCCTGGACCTCTGCTGGATGTTCCCAAATAAACATGCTCAAACTATGACTCCTAACCAGGAAAAGGTTTCCTCCCACCTCATTCCACAGTGACCTCACCTGGTTATTTATGCTCTTCTCCCCACCAGGCCACTTCATTGATCTTCAGCCTTGAAGACCTCTGGCATGAGCAGCCAGAGCTGCTATCTGTCCTCTGCTGAGGATTTTGGTGGAACGGAATCAAGTTCAGAATGTTTGGAAAAAGCTGAGAACTTACATTCAGGCTAAGTATAGGACTTAGTGCCCCTTTAATAATTGTTTGAGGTGCTCTGAACTGCCCTTCTGCTGACTCTACTGTTTCCTCAGCATACCAGGGTTTGTGAGGAGCTAAACGGGGTTCTGCATGTGACTGAACAAGTGCACAGGAGTGAAATTCATTAACATCTACCAGACACAAAGACACCGTCTCTGACTGGGCAGCAAAATGTCAGGCAAGAAGAATGTCCTGGTGGAATTACTTTACACAATTACTCTGTTTTTTGGCTCTTCCTGAGGACTATTCTGTTGGTTACTTCTATTCCTACATACAAGGACACATGACACATTACTAAGTTTAGGATGTAGTAAGGATGTGCTGAGCATATGTTTCAGATACTTAATACGCAGTACCAATCTATTTTGAGGAAAAATGTTGTAGTTATTTTCTGCACTTAGAGCCCAGATAGAGCGCACTGAAGATAAAGAAAAAACATTTATGAACTTTGGAGGGCTTTGGACCAAGCTGGACATCCTTGGATGTGTTTAAGAGTCGTTTAGATGTGGTGTTGGGGGACATGGTGTAGGGGAGAGCTTTGTAGAGTAGGATAGATGGTTGGACTCAATGATCCTAAGGCATGATCTTTTCCAACCGAAATTATTCTATGATTCTAAGCTCTTACAGGACAGCAAACATCAAAAAAACAGGTCACGTTGTGTTTTAGCTGTGCCAAGGACTTTATCCTCTTTTAAGACTTTTTTTTTTTTTTTTTGGCAGGGGAGTATAATAAAGTCATAGAGAGCATCCTGGGAATTAATTTCCCTCTTTTCTAAAACCAGATAGTCTACTATATAATGTAAATGACACTTCCAGAGTCTGTAATGGCTTTCATACTTGGCTATAAATCAGTCACTGCAGAGATGCCAGGAAGGTTAAAAAGCCCTCTGCAGTGCAGCGAAGCCTTGAGGTGTGTTGATGTGTAGAGCCAGCAAGAGCACAGTTGCAGTATTCCTACCTGAATCAAAGCAGCGTTTCATTTTCACATCTTGACCTGCCTTAACCTACCACCAAGAGATGAGGGATGGGAAACATATAATTAAAACCTTCTGCCTTCACTATCACTGAGAACTGAGGGAAAAGTCTTTGAACACATTTGTATTTTTGTCAAGCTTCCTTCTATCTGCAAAACAACAAAGTTCAGAGAAGTCCTAAAGCAACATCTCAAAAAGATTTTACCTGAAGTTGGAATGGCTAATTGTATGTCTGAAAAAATTCTTCCCACATCAACAACCTTTCATGCCAGGTTTATGTAACCTTCATAATATGTTCTCTCCTGTTGCAGATGGGGCAATGCACTTCACTCATAAAAAGGGAAGCAGCAATATGTTATCAATATAAACCAGCAATTTAATGAAGTTTGGCAGTAAATGCGACAGTCCTTAACAAGATTTGATGGGAAGGTGCCCTTGATTATTTACTGCATAGAGGATTGGGTAAGTCAGACTCATTGGGGAGACCCTCCCATTGAGTGATGAGCTTCAGAGAGGACTCCTGGCTTTCTAAACTCCTACTCAGAGGAGTCCAAGTGCAGCTGGATCCAGTGTGAGTCCCAGACTTGGGTTTGTGTGCAAATTAAATCTAAGATATGTTTGTGAAGCTTACAAAGTTTAGCAAGCTATTAGCCACTTACCGAGGATCTGTCGGGGCAAGGAATCTCTCAGTATCAAGAAGCAAGGGATCTCTGGGGCAGGCGTCCCTGCTCAAGAGGAGATGCATCCCATTTCATTGAGCAGGAGAGCTCAAAGGGCTATTGGGTTACTCACTATTTATGGGGTGAGATGATTGACTCATTATCATATTTGCATCGTGCCGACAGATGTGAGTTTCTTATAAATTTGTCTTGAGTTGGACATTGACCAGCACTGTACTTAAGTCCCACTAATTTGAATTGATCAAATTAGCCCTTGGCCATTGTGTTGGTATCTATCTGCCCTGAATCCACTTTGAGCCAAATGCAGACATTGTGACCAGGAGCATCCATTAGGACCAACCGCCTCTGGTGGTGATCACTTGAGCAAGGTTAGGGGAAATCAAGGACACTGTGTCCAGTTCAAAAAGGACAGGGAACTGCTGGAGCGGGTACAACAAAGAGCCACAATGATGATTAAGGGCCTATGAGCATCTCTCCTATGAGGAAAGGCTGAGGGACTTGGGTGTTTTTAGCTGGAGAAGAGGAGATTGAGGTGGAATCTGATCAATGCCTGTAAATACTTAAAGGGTGGGTGTCAGGTGGATGGGGACAGTCTGTTCTCAGTATTGCCCAGGGACCACTGAGACAAGAGGGAATGGGCACAAACTTGAACATAAGAAATTCCACCTAAACATGAGGAGGGACTTCTTTGCTGTGAGGGTGGCAGAGCCCTGGAAGAGGCTGCCCAGGGAGGTGGTGGAGTCTCCTTCTCTGGAGACATTCAAACCCACCTGGACAAGTTCCTATGGAACCTGCTCTGGGTGGCCCTACTCTGGCAGGGGGGTTAGACTAGATGATCTCCAAAAGTCCTTTCCAACCTCATATCATTCCATGATTCTGTGACAGGTTGTGGGGGGAAGCACATCATCACAACTCTCCATACGGTTGTCTGTCTGGAGAGTGTCAAAGTAAGCTTTGTAGGGAATTCTGGTAACCATACTAATTTTAGGAAGGGGAAGGAATGTTTTGTTGATGCTTGATGAATCTCATTTTGCTGTTTAACCCAGCCATATGCTCAGTTCAAGGAAATATGATCCTCCTTCATTGCAGTTGTACAAAGAGGAATTTTTAGGTTATTTATCTTTGAAGACTTTACAGACTGAATTCAAATATATTTTTTTCTCCATTTTGACATAAATGCACACCCACATGTGTGAAAGTATATCCCACAGCAAGACACATTTATAGAAAAACCAGCTATACATATTGTGCTGCATCAACAATGATACCGGTGAAAACAACAAAAAAAAATCAAGTTCACTTCTGTGTTTTGCCTGTGTCCAATTATTGCCTGAGTTGGACAGAATGACAGTTTGTAGCACTTACTAAAACCACATTTTGCCTGGTATCAAAAAGAATTGCCTGATGCTGAAAGTATATGTTTCAAGAAAATCTTGACAGTGTTGTTTTGGAACAAAAAAAAAAAAAAATAAACTGTAAGCCTCTTGCATCCATCCTCACCCTGAAAACACAAACCAGTTGCTGCTTATGATAATAGTCCCCAAAATAGAAAATTAAATATTAGCTTGGATTAAATTGGGCCTGAAATGAAACAGCTACACTTGCAGCAAGCAGCTTAGATGGCGGCCGTGCTCTGTAAGGTCTCAGGGTTTGCTAGGCAACTGTACATACAACTTTTAAATTTTAAAGGCATTGCACCTATTGTCTGGGGGGAGTGAAAAAATAAATGTTTCGCATTGTTCAGCTACCTGGGCGAGGCTTTATGCTGAGAAAATAGCTGCAGTCAGTTTACAGCAGCGAGGGAAAATGCAGATGGAACGAAGTCGGGCATTTTCAGCAAAGGAAACAGCTTTAGACAAAACAGATTGGACAACCCAGAGAAAGTTAAGAAAGAGTTAATTATTTAGTGTATGGCGTAACACAGTCTGAAGCACTTCTAGCTCAATGTTAATGAAACATTTCTACTAGTTGTGAAAAACAGCACTTTCTAATCTTAATTACTGTAAGCAAAATGTACACACATCACTTAGGAGAAGCAAAGTATCCTGTGTAAAATTCACAAGAATTCTGATCAGAGCTTGTTCTTAGTGTGACTCCAGTTATGAAATGTCTTGGGGTACTAAATTAACTACTCAAAGCACATGTTTGACCAGGCACTCCTTAGTTTCTTTCCTGAACAGGACATTAACTCTGAAAGGTATCACCTGATTTAAAAAAAAAAATACGCAAAGGAGGACCTTACACTCATTATGTGTATCTTCTCATCAGTCAGGAAAGGGAACAAGTCAATGAAGCCACCTTGTCCCATGAAAGAGAGAACATGATTTGATACAAGTGCTGCAATGGAACAGTTGAATTGCAAAGAATTCACGATTTTCCAAAGATGATGGTGGTGTTCGTTTTGTTATTAATAGTATTAATATTAATGAAGTGTTTGCAGATCCTCATTCAGGACTAGAGCTTTATAATGTCAGATGCTACGAACATGCACACAGAGATGGTAGTCTCTCACTGAAAGTTCTTTCAAATTAGAGTTATTCAACCATTCATTTATAATTACAGTATTTTCCTTATGAGTCAGCCTCAAGCCAGAAACAATTTGATTTTTAGGAGGTCAGAACTGAACCATTATTGGAAGATGTGACAGTAGTAGACTACCTCACATTAATGCTGGTGAATATTTAGACATAATTTAGTGATGGTTTTTAACAGAGCTAGGTTGATGGTTGGACTAGATGATCTTAAAGGTCCCTTCCAACCCAGACAATTCTATGATTGTATGATTCTAAGACCAGATATACCACACCATAATGTTCATTAATGAGAATCTTCAATGGTTCAAACCAGGTTAATGCCAGAAATTGCTTACTGTTGGCTTATACTTAACATTTTTACTAACTGTATTTCTTAGTTGTTTCAGTAGGAGAGTTATTAACTGAACTCCATCATTAATTTTCATCATTCTTTCCCTGATTTTACTCTGCCTATAGGAACAAACCACTTAAATGTTAGAACAATACAACTACTACTGCAGTATTGGTTAAAAGCAAAACCAAATTGTAACCATCTCTGGGAAAGCAAACATTTATGCTTATTCACAGAATATACAGAAAACCCAAGACAGCAAAATTTTATGTTCCTTTGACAAAAAAAAAAAGTCTGTTTCTTTCCATTCTTTTCCAACAAGCATGAATATTCTCACTTGCCCAGAGGGGCAAGTGTAAGGGTGCAAAAGCTGTAACAAAGCCTGCCCAAAGATGTTGGTCTTAAAAAACCCATTTATTTTCCCAGATAGCCATGAGATAATGGAGCAGCTTCAACCCTGACGCCCACTTCTGTCGCCCAGCATAATTAGAAGAATTAGATGAAAGCCCCTCACTTCTAAAACAAAATGAAATGTCTGCAGGACCAACCTTTAATAATGAGGAAGCAGGAGGAATCAGGCATAGGGCATGGAAAATACAAATACTACCAAAAGTGGCCCACAGGCAGAATTATTTTGGCATGCCTGTTTCAGTAACGGCTACAGCTGGGAGGAGGCTGCAGCCATCCCAGGTCTGCCAGAAGGATTCCTTCTGAGTTTCCTGGGACCAGTCAGGTAAGTAGACAGGAGGAGGAACCCAGAGAAGAGGTTGAGCTAAAAAATATACAGGAAAGTGTGTGCGTTCGTCGCCCTCTCTGATGCCCTTTGGAGGGGAGTCCATGGGAGGCAGCTGCCTTCAAAGACTCAAAAGCCATTTAGAAAGAGTTCTCGCTGGATCCCCGCTTCCCTTCTCTTTGTGTGCTCTCCCTGCTCTCAGCTGGAAAAGCAAAGGCTTCAAGTAACGGCCTGGAATTGGCTAAAGTTCTCCTCAAAAGCCTGGTAAAATTATACTGTGCTAATTAGCGCCAGGCAAATGTTTAAAGATAGAAGCATAAATAAGGAAACGCTCTGTTTGTAGTCGAGCCATACAGAATCCACTTAGCGTGGTGGCTGTGGTCAGGCAAAATGGTGTCAAAGACAACAGAAATGGGCACTGAAATTTGACATACAAACTAATTAGCCAACATGGGAGTAATACATTTCAAAGTTTCATAGACTTTCATACCGAACCAAGGGCTCAGAGGCTCTTTGTTCCATATTATAATCCATGCAAGCGCAAGGGCTGTTTCAGAAATCACGGCGGTGTTTAGTTACTCCAAAGTCTCATTGTTAAAATTTCAAAAGGAACTAATTCTGCACTAACGAGCAAGCAGCCTGAAAGGCTTCTTGTTTGGAAATTAGGTTTGGTTTAAGCTGCAAGAGTTCAAAGAAAGCAGCTATGACTACTGAGGATGTAGTATAAGGCTTTGAATAATAAAAATATCCACGTACCTTCCGATACAGGTTTTGGGAAACATCACAGCAGCGACCCCCCACCAGCCATAGGACAAAGTCCCAAGGAAAATATCTGCATTCTCAGGCCACGTTAACCAAAGAGCTAACAGGAATCACATATTCTAAGTGCAGACTGTGCTTCTGTAATGCCCAGGAACCTTCCTGAAGGACTGAAGATTGTCCCATTGTATTACATGCTTTGCCAACACACAAAAATGACCATCCTTACCCCTGACAACCAGAACAACAGTCTTCAAGTACAGGAGGAGTACAAAGAAGATCTAAGAAAGCATATTTTCCCACAGAAGGTAGTGATTTCAGTACACTGACAGTAAAATCACCATCGAGATTGGTTTGGAGGCATCATGGCAAAGGAGACCATACGGAGGGTTTTGTAGTGATTCTGTGGATCTTTGCTTCTCAGGCAGGAGAACCATGACAATAACATGGCAAGACAAACTGGTCTTGCACACCAATTTAAACACATAAGGTGGTGATGTGCAAGCTTAACCATCACAGTACTAAATGAAATCTGTTGTGGCCCACCCTGGTAAAGAAGATCTTTATAATCTTTACTGAGAGCAAATTCATCCAGGCATGGAAGCCAAATGGAGAGGTGTGAGGACCAGTAGCATACAGGACAGAAACGTGACTCATAACTGAATAGAAGAAGGGCAGAAGGAGCTGAAGGGGTAAGAGGATTCACTGGTCAGGGCCTCGTCAAGCCTCACCTTGAATGTTTCCAGGGAAGGGGTCTCAACCACCTCCCTGGGCAACCTCTTCCAGTGCTCCACCACCCTCATTGGAAAGAACTTCTTCCTCATCTCCAATCTAAATCTGCTTTTCTTCAGTTTAAACCCATTGCCCCTCATCCTGTCATTTCCATCAGGTTCTGGCTTTAGTGATCCAAGTACCTTAAAACAGATCTGCTTAAGGCCCCAGATATCATCTAAAATGGCAACCTAAATTAGTCCAAATAATATCCCCCTCCCTTGAGGAATTGTTTCTAGTCATCAGCCAAAAGTTTTATGTTACGAGTTATGAAAAATTCAGCAGATGATTGATCGTTATCAAATAATTTAAATGGAACTTCAAAGGTAATATTTGTAGCTTTAAAATTTACCCTTATATCAGAAATCAGGGTCAGAGTACATGTTGATTTAAAAGAGTAGGAAGTGAGTAATAAAGTGTGTTCTGGAAGCATATTAAATGGTTTGAAAGCAGAACAGACTAACTTACAGGGCAGTGTATTATCTTATCACTCCCAGGATCAGCATCATAGCAAACAGGACACTGGTCGTGGGATGAGATATTTTGTTAAGAGTGAGACAAATTCCAGCACCTTCCATTTAGGAAAAATGCAGTGACCTCCATTACTCCTTGAGTAATTGCTCCTTAATCAAAGCCCTGCAAATGCAAACAGGGGGTTACAAAAGGGTGAGCTGAGATTAATTTATACTCTGCCCATTGCAATTCTGAGGTGGGACTGTATGGGGAGTATGAACTAGGACCAAGATTAACAAAGTGGTTTGCACTATTGGCAATCCCTGAAGTAGAGGTATTTCAAGGACCTTTTGTCCAGGAAATATTTTAAATGCAAACCCAACCCAATTTGTACCAGATACTTTTCTTACACAATTCTTAAAGGATCCAAACTTTAAGTTTCCAAGTGTCTCATGCAAAGTGCTCCTGTGGAGCACTGTCAATTTTCATGGCCATCAATCATGTCTTCCAGCACAGAAATTCCGAACACTTTCCTCTCTAAGGACCGTTAAGGTCAATGAGGAGCAGGAGATGGGTGAAGAGAGAGGAAAATGCATGCAGAACTGCCACTGCTGATCTGGGTAACCAGGTACAGGAAAGAGGGAATCCAACTCCTAAAACAGTCTTTGTGAAGAAGCCTGCTGTAGTACCTCTTTCTTATGCCACCAATGTCACAATTTCATGAAAATGTACTGATTTCATTTGACACTCCTAACCCTGCGACTGCTGTGTAAAAAGTTTAACTTCACTATCTGTGAGAGCCTCCAAGGCTTCCAGAGCGAGCTGAGGGCTTCAGTACTTCCATTTCTATTGCATGAATAATGCATATAGCTTTAACATCTCTGAAATCTTATTAGCCCTCCTGTAATGGGCCTTATGATTATCAGCACCAGAGTTTCTGTGAGGTTTTATGTGTGATAAAAGGTACAATGCAGTGTGAAACACATACTTCCCTGATCGAATCAATAATCACTCAAATTTGTGCAAGTGAATTCTGTAAATATAGAGGGAAAAGAATCTCCCTGATGGCTTAAGAGAACTCCTACCTTCAGAGCTCTGTAATTGCAAAAAATGGCCATCATCCTTCATGTTCTCCCTTCTAAATGTGCTTTCACCCATGTTTTCATTTGTTAGTCCATAAGATGATTATTGTACATCTAGTGCTGGCTCTGTGTTGCTAGCTACCAGCTATTTAAGAAGCAAAGCCAAAAATCAGTTACTGTTATGTGTCTCCAGAAGGAATGAGTGATCAAAACCCTGGCCTGCAGCTAGAATGTATTTACATAGAAATGTATCACTAAGATACCTACAACTAACGTATTTTTATTTACTGTGCTAGAATGGCAGTAAAATGTGGGCAAACTGGGAGGTTGGAGAGAGGAGCACTGGGTTCTCCTTTCTGCCCTAGCACTGATTCAGTGTGGAATCCCACCAGAGATGCCTGATGCCATGTGCAGCCATTATATCTGCAAAATGGGTCCTCCCCCCCTCACACGTATGCTTATTATTCTGTACCAGGGTAGGCATTATGGGCATGCTAAATATTTATTTATTTATTTATTATTGGACTGTGGTTTCATGAAATTAGTTAAATTTACAATAAGTTTAAACTTACATTAAAGTTCAGTGTTTGCAATACATGGATAAAATATAGTCTAGGAGAATAAAATAATGTTTAAGTTTCAATTGGCGCAACCCACACATTTGGACATGCTCAACTAACGGTTTCTAGTCCCTACCAGCTTTACCAGGAATAAACAGCCTTTGCTGTAGACAGCATCAGGACACAAAAGAATGGAAAATCACAGAATCATAGAATCATTTTGCTTGGAAAAGACCCTTGGGATCATTGAGTTGAACCATCGACCCTACTCTACAAAGTTCTCCCCTACACCATACCCCCCAACACTACATCTAAACGACTCTTCAACACGTCCAGGGATGGGGACTCAATCCCCTCCCTGGGCAGCCTGTTCCAATGCCTGACCACTCTTGCTGTGAAAAATTATTTCCTAATGTTCAGTCTAAACCTGCTGGTCACGCTATTTCTAATACAAGTCAGGATGCC